>VZRI01012737.1:88452-217430 GCA_013397515.1 Upupa epops | reverse complement strand
TGTTCCTGTGCAACTTGGTCTAGATGGTCCTGCTGTGGCAGGGGGATTGGACTGGATGACCTTTCGAGGTCCCTTCCAATTCCTTATGATTCTAAGATCATTGAGTCCAACCTTTAACCGAACTGTTCTAACCCATCCTTGTCCAGGGATGGTGATTCAACCAACTCTGTAGGGGTGTGTTCAGTTTTGGGGTGGTTTGGGTGTTTTTTTTTAACTCCATAAAGCCTTGTGATGGTTTTTGTGAGGGCTGAGTAGAGACTGAGGGCTGAGTAGGACTGTCTGCCTGAGTAGGTCCATGCAGGATTCAATCTCTATTACTCTGTTTTCTGGCTGGTGTTTCACACAGATGAAATGCTCTCGGAGAAGTTTGATGATAGCCTGCTATTGCTTGAAGAGTGTAGCAAGAGCTCCTCTGGTGCTGAGGAGACCATGCAGGTGTGTCACACAGAGCTTAAACCCTTCCTGATCTGCTACTCTAGGCTACCTCAACCCAACACCTCACACTTCTTTACCTCCTCTGACCACACAAGTCCCTGACAGCTTTCCTGCTGAGATACCTTCTTACCTTAACTTCCTTCTCCTTTCAGAAGCCTTGTGATGCATCTGGAGAACAGTCAAGAGATGAACAGAGCTTCCAGCGGAAGGACTCAGGTGTGTTAGTGATCATGGAAGACCTATTTAAGAGTAGAAACTAGCAAATCTTCTGCAGTTCTCTCCTGCTTCTGAGGTCTAAAAGAGCCAATCTGAAATTCCAGCTCTGGAACATGATGATGTTCACAGGAAGGATGAACCCTTCTGCAGCAGGGGGGTTGCTGTTCCACTGAGTCCCCCAGCGTGGTTCTAACTGGGCACTGCTTTCTCCCAGCTCAGGGGATGGATGATAATGTGGATGAGGTGTTTTTTTCCAAGATGGTGCCTGAAGATACTGGTGACACAGGGGTGATTTCTGCCTTTGAAAGCTTTACCAGCCAGCTGAAGAAACTGTTCTGGGTAAGGTACACTCCCAATACCCATGGTATTACCTCACAGGACATGAAATGGCTTTAATGGCTTTTTTTACTGCTGGGGAGCTGGTGCAGATATCCCCTATGTCATGCCCTGGGGTACTGTCAACTAGCATGGAGCTCTCAGAAGTTTTCTACATAACCTCTGTGTTCTGAGGAGTGCGCCTTTTGCTGTAACAGCAGCATCCATGGGACTTTTCTGTTCTTGTCTTATGTGCTAGATCAGACTTGGTTGGGCATTGCCTGCCTCCACCTTACCTTATTCTAGTTTAAAATAGACTCGAGATTGTTTCAGCTAAGAGCAGCTGGGGGAGGGATTTGTGTTTCAAGGGCAGGTTTAGCAAACCAAATTTGCAGCGTGTGGCTGTTGCCCATCTCTAACGCTGTGTGCCGTGGCCAGTCCCGATATGAGAAGATGGAGGCCAGCGCTCAGAATGCTCTGAAGACATCAGAGAAGAGCTTGTCCACCCTGCTGAACCAGATACATGAATGTCGGTAGGTTGTCTGCTGTTGGTTGTCTTGTGGTTTCAAAGGGAAAACTGCTCATGTGTGTCTGTCTTTTCTGCAAGAAAGGATTCCAAGGTGATTTATCTAGCCCCTTCTGTAAGGGGAGAGCAGATGAATTAATGCAAAGCAGCATAGAGCTGAGAGCAGCTGATGATGCGTTCTTAGGTTGGTGTCTTACTGTCACCAGTGCTTAAACCCCCTCTTTTTTCACTTAATGTGTTCTGTTTCTACGTGTTTCAAGAAGCCAGGCTCTGTTTATTTAATGGGGGGGGGGGGGGAAGGGAGGGGGGAAGGGNTGAAGGGTCTACTGACCCATTTCTGTTTCAATGTGCACAGCACGAGTGCCAGCTAATGAACTTCACAGCCACTTACCCGATGGGCCTTTTAAGAAGATGCTTTTCCTTTGTAGGTCATCAAGTCTCTCATAGAGGAGTTAAATAACAATGTGCATTATAAGTCATGAGGTTTTTTATAAGGGAGATATAAGATACAAGTCATTCAGGCTTCTAGATCTGCTGCCAGTTCAGCCTGCAGGATTTAGATCAAACATAGCCTGAAATAACATCTGAAGTGCACAGTCTGTGGTCCTACCGATAGGTATGATCTCCTCAAGCAGGGTTTGCTTGTCCTCAGGGTAACAGAGAAGGTTGTTTTCAAGAAAACAAAACCAGGGGATGTTTTGGGGTGAAAGATAACAGTTGATGATGGTGGGCTGCTGCTGTGGTCTGATGTTATCAGCACTTAGTTCAGCAGGTTTGTTGCTGAAGGTTGTCACCTGCCTTATGCTACTGCTACCAGTTCAAGAGTTTGTGTTTTCCATCGCTAGGCTGGCGAAGCTTGAGACTTTCCAGAAGGTTATAGTGGAAGAGCTCAGCAACCTGGAGAAAGAAACTCAGGTCTTGGCGAGCATGGAGAAAGAAGCAATGGTGTGTACAGCTGCATGTGTGCTAGCCCCCTGAGGTAGCCCTTCCCGAGTAACAGTGGGTTTTTGGGGATTTTACAGGACTTCTGGGATGCACAGTTGCTAAAACTGAATTCCTTCTGCAACCAGCAAAAGCTGAGGTATGTCTTGCATGGCTAGGAGTTGTTTGATGTTCAGAGAGGGTTCCTAGTTACAGTAGCAGTGCTGGTAACTTGAAGTATTCTGAGCTCAGCACAGTATCTCCACTTGGTGTCCATTGATGGAGCCTTTGCCAGCCCTCTTGAGGGTTTTTCCACTTAGGTGGAATGAGGGACTTTGCATGGGAAGGTGTACAAGAGAGAGAGAGACACCCACCTCAAGAGATCTTGTACCAGCATCTGCAATAAGGTGCATCTTCTGGTCACATCTGCATTTGTGGGTCAGAGAAGGTGGAAGGAGGTTGTTTCCTCTATAGAAGATGCTACAGAACAGCAAAAACTTTTGGAGGAGAGAGCTCTCAGGTGAATTTTACTTGTGTTGCTTAAGAAACTTCAATGCTTCAGAGACAAGCTAGCCAAGCTCACTTTTCTTCCAGAATCCAGTCTGTTGACTCGGCGCTGGGTGAGACAATAATATTTGCTGACAGTACCCCGAACAAGACGGTAGGTGCAGCTCTGGGAGGGCAATGGGCTCTGAGCTGGGGCCTGACCGACTGAATTTGTGTGAGGGGAAATCTTTCTTTGGCTCATCTGTGGGGCTGGTTCCTTATGGGCTCTCCAGTCCTAATGCACGTGTCTGCCCTAGGGGCTAGGGACAGTGGCTAAAAAATCACTTGGTTAAGGGAGAAGGTGAGGACGAGCACCATCAGCTCGTGATGCTGGGTCTGAACATGCTTCTAGGGTCTCTGCACTTTCTTACCTCATGCAATATGGATGTCTGTGAAAGCTTTTGAGATGTTTTTTCCTCCCTGCAGGATGATCAGCCTATGAAGAAATGAGCAGAAAACATGTTTGTTTCTTCTGACTAGCAAACCCTGAGTTCATCAGAGCTCTTCATGCTGTAAAAGTGCTCAAACATTATGAAGATGCAAAGGCTGTGAATCCGTTCTTGAAATAAGGAGGAAAACAGTCTTGATGCTGAAGCTTTTGGTTCTGCTGAGGAGCCCAGGTCTGACTCCGCTGGTAACAGCAAGTTCTACAAAATTGCAAGATGGGTCCATTAAACGTTAAAGAAAAAGAGAATTAACTAAATATCAGGATGCTTATGCTGATAGCTGATGCTTATGCTGTCTTGGAGTGCCCTGTCCGTACCTTTATCAATTTGAACCTAATTAAAATCCTGTTTGCATGGGATAAGTCTCTTCCTTTCTTCTGAATTGATGGACTGTGTTGTACCTGTGGAAAGCTGTTCTAGAGTCCTGGATACCCTGCATGGGCTGTGGACTTCTCCCCCTGGACTTCTTTTTCTGTTCCTTCAGATAAACCATTCTACCTTTTTGAGCTCTGAGCTCTGCCTTAGTGACCTGTGAACTGTGCAGGCTGGGAAGACACTCGGGGGGGGGGGCATTTGGTCTGTCCATTTGTGGTTGGTAGCAGTTGTGTTTGGCGAGAGCACTGGGGACAGGAGCAACATTCTGGTCTTGGTGAGTTAATCTCATGCCGATTCCTGTAGTGTTGGGCCAGTTCAAGGGGTTTGAGCTGAAACCCCTTGAAAGCTTCAAGTCTATTTGGCTTCTGCAAGTATTTTGGCTAGTGTTTCCTTCAGTGCAGCAGGTCCTTGACCTTGGCAGGGTTCCCCTATCTGCTCACCTGCACTCTTGGAGTGCAGTTTCCCCAGCTATTTCTTTGATTTTCTTCTTTTTGGTGCAAATAGCCGGAGCTCAGCTCTCAGCCTGTTCTGGGTCAGAGCAACGAAGATACTGGGGGTGAACTGCTCAAATCCTCCATCAGTACATGGCAAAATAAAACAGAAGTACAAAGCTCAGGTTGGGGACAACTGCTTCCTGTGTTTGAAGCTATTAAGCAGTTCGTTATTAAACCCTGCCACAGCCCTTGCTCTCTTCAGGCTGCATCTCTGTGATGCAGTGATCCATCCAATGTCTACTGGGCTGCCACTACCCTGCGGAGAAGCTGCATGAAACAAAGCAGTGGTCCTGTGTGGCTGGGAAGGGGCTGAGTGACCAGAGAAACTGGGTGTTTTGTGTTGGTACTGGCATGGGGTCTGCTCACCCTGCTCCCCAGTAAGACATGGCGGCGTGTGCTGGGGTAGGTCCCACTGCTGCAAGCAGTAGGATTGTGCCTAAAAGAGCACCTCGCTGGAAAATAGAGATGTGTCCAGAAAGGGCAGAGGACTGGTGTATACTGGAGCCTTTCCTGGTCATGGGTTACAGCATGGATTTTGTTTATGTTGCCCTAGGACTGTGGAGACTGCTGCTTAGCCTGAGGTGAGCATCCCAGGGACTTTCTGAGCGAGCTGGAGAACAAAAGGTCTCAACCAACCATTTCCTGCCAATCTGATGCCTTTAAAGAGGAGCGGAGACAGCCTGATAGTAAACTTTGTTTATTTACAGTGTTATGGTATTACAGGAAAATCGGTTTTAAAAAGTCAATGCTTCTCTTTCTTCAAAGTTGCAGCATTTTGAAGGTGTTAAGACAGATCTGAAGAATCCTGAACACACCTGCTTCCAGCCTTCCTGGCTGTCTAGATCTGCAAGGTGAGACCATCCTGGTGGGTGTTTTTTTCCCCCTTTTTTTTCTTTCCTCTTTTTGTTTCCCTCTAAGCCCTTCGAGTTTCAAGTAAGGCATTTATTTATTGTTTTATTCTTTTGAAGAATGAGGTTTCAACAAAACAAAAGACAGTATCTGTGGGTTTGGTTGTAAGGGTGAACTTCTCATGCTTAACACACTGATGCTGTCCACCTTGATAGTCAAACTTTGCCATCAAAAGGTTATGGGCTCCACTTGCCCTAAAAAACATGCTGGGCCATGAGACTGTTTTGTTCCCTGCCTTAAAGGAAGGGTTCACCTAGCTGCCTTCTGTGCTGTCTCACGTTTCCAGCCCTCTCTCTGCTTTACCCACTACCACAGTGTCATCTGCAGAGCTCTGAGGCTCTTGTCTTTATTTAAGACCGCTTTTAACACCTCCAGTCAAACTCAACTTGTCAGATTTATGGCATCAACCAGAAGGATCTGTAAAGCAAAGGTTGTGGAAGGGTCAATCAGACCTAATGCGTGACCTCAGCACACAGTCTTTGTGGCTGCAGGGTTGTGGTTTTCTGGCCATTGCCCTCCCTCTTTATCAAATGTTCAACAAAGCTAAAAAAGGTTTTGTCCTTGTTGTGAAGGAGCTGGAACTGGCTGGAGGCAGATGGGATTCAATGGGATTTTAATGCATAAATTGAAACTTAATTCCACCCCAAGACCCTTCTCTGCTCTGCCTGGGCCTGTGGTTTGTCTTCTCCTGCCCTGGGAGGGGAGCAGATAGGGTCCTTTTACGGAACCACTTGAATCTGAGGGATTTGCAGTGGTGGGGCAGCCCCAAGAGGTGTTTTGAGAGGATTTATATACCCCAGGCCTGAAGAGACTGGAGCTACACTATGGAAAAAAGCTGTATCTGCTTTTAGCAGAGATTTCTGGAGTGGGCAAAGTCAGGATTCTGTCTCAGCCCCATCTAATTCTCTAGTTGGACCAGTCTGAATAAGTTCACCTAGCACAGAAATTCCTCTACAATGTTCTTTGCCTTTTCAGTTCACTTCTAAGATTTTCTGCCTCTGTCTGTTCACACATAGTGTGTCCTTTGCTCCATCAGCAGGGTTTGTATAGATTAGTTCTGAGCACATTTACACCCAATGGATTTATTGTCATTAAGTGGTTGAGCTTCTATTTCTTTCAGAACCCATTTACCCAGAACTTTTATTCCTTCAGCAAGTCCAAAGTGACTTGGTTTGCTCTGACTTACTTATTTTCCCCTTTCCTTTGCTTGACCTTGGCCATGGTTTAGCTGAACACGAAGCTTTGCCTCCAGACCTGTTGCACGCACAGGATGTGCTTCACCTGGACAAGGTCCCAACCTTTTGAAGGCATCGATGGATGTATCCACAAAGTGCTTGCTAAGGCCCATTTGTGTCAGCAGTAGAGATCAGAAAGGTTTTATCCCACAGGAAACATCTCAACCTTCTCCGCTCTGACGGCGACCTTCAATAGGACAAGCAGTTCTACTTGTTTTGTTAAAACCTAAACAGCAGGTAATAAGTGGTACAAAGAACTGATAAACATGATCAAGGAGGTTTTTTAAGCTAAAGCTTGTAATTCAGTCCCCTTCTTTGTGACAAAAAGTAAAAATCATAGGAGCTGTTGTACTTATTGTGCTTTCTTGTCGTTCAGGAATCCGTTGGCAAAGTGGTCCTTATGGAAACCGTTCTTGACTTCTGTTGTGGTGGGGGGTTCCTTTAGGGCTGTTCTTGAAGGTGCTTTCCGGTACGTCTGGAAAAGAAACATCCCGAGTCAGTACTTGGGTTTATTTAGTACCCCTGAGGTGAACTGTATTGTGGAGCTGTCTGGTCTCTGTTGATGCAGGTGGAGAGATTTGCTTCAGGCAAACTCTATTGTCTTCTCAACTAGTGCTACTGTAACACCTCTTGATGACAGAGGAGTTTTTAAGCCCTTTGTACTAGGAGCTGTGGCTGTGCCTGGTGGAGCAGCCCACACTAGAAAATCTTGGATAAATACTGCCAAGACACAGCTGCCTGTTTCTTGTTTCCCAAGGAGGGAGAAGACTCCAAAATTTGCCCAACAAAGCCAATTCAGACCTCCCAAGTGGTGAATGAGGTACTTGACTTGCTCTACAGTACAGAAGAGCTGAGCTGCCTCAGGAAGGTCATTGTTGCTGAGTAACTGTCTTGAGGAAGTTGCTGCATCTGACAGATCTTAATGCAAACATTTTTACATCCTGATGCTCATTCTATGTGTGAGTTGATCAGGGCTGCTTTACAACATGTTCTTTACTGCTTGGAAGGTTCCTTACCTTAATATAGAAATTTATGAAGAGAATGACCAGCGTGGCCATGTAGGAAGACTGGAACATGAGGCAGCCAAAGGGGAACCCACACGGCTTCACTGCTGCGCTGAGCGTGTGCACGATAGTGAGCAGGAACTGGATCTGTGCAGGAAGATCATGTTCGAGTGTTTGCTGAGAAAGGCTTGGTACAGATTAAATTGGATATAACACTGCTTTTTGGGAGTTTGAGTGTTCTTGAAAACTACCCCCCTCTGAACTAATCAATGTACAGAGGGTTATGCTGAAATGGTGCTCTTGTGAAATACACGTCCCCCAAAAAAAAAAACCCTACATGGGTTCATATTTCCACAGATATGAAATCATAAAATCATAGAATTATTAGGGATGGGAAGGGACCTCAAAAGATCATCTAGTCCAATCCCCCTGCCACAGCAGGATCTCCTAGACCAAGTTATCACCCCATTTCATTTCCCTGTGAGGGGTTTGGGTTTGTTTGATCTGCTGGGAGCTGGGTAGGAAGGACAGGGAGGAGGGGAGGCTGGGGCTGAGCTGTGCTGGTGTTAGGATTGGTAAAACAAAAGCTCTTTGTAATAGGCTTTCAAAACTTGAGAAAACTCTAAAGATTCTAGACAACAGCTATAGAAGTCTGAACAGAAAACAGAAATCCCAAGTTGGAGGAGTTTGGGTTCATTGGCATCAACGGTTTCAGTGGGGATAAATGAACCAAACATCCTGGGAAGACTAACTTCTTGCCAATTACTAACAGAAGGGTAGTGAGATCTAAACCAAAGTTAAAATAAACTTGTCCTAAGCCTCTGTGTTTCCTAGGCTCAGTTTCACCTGCATGGCTGTAGAGCTGTTTCTCTCTCAATTTCTCTGCTCAGCTGCTGTGCAGCATTTTTTCACCCTTCATTAAATACAATAGCACACAAGTGCTGCCAGCTTTGCTGATGGGCTCAGCTTTGGTCAGCAGTGGGTCCTGCTCTGCCAGCTCTGTCAGGCAGTTTTTAGAATCTTTCAAGTCAGTCTACTTGCTGTGATTAAAAGATTTCCTTTTGCTCTGCAGGAGATTAAAAATAATGGAACTTTATGGACTGTAGAGCTACTACTGCACTGGAGAGAATGCTTCTAAGAGTAATTTGTTATGTTTTCCTGCGCTAGTGACCTAAGTCTGTGTGATAGCTTTGTTATATTTGAATACTTGTAGCCTTGATCATGAGGAAAGGCTGAGGGAGCTGGGTGTCTTGAGCTTGGAGAAGAGGAGGCTGAGGGGTGACCTCATTCCTGTCTATAAATATGTGAGGGGTGGGTGGCAGGAGCATGGAGCCAGGCTCTTCTTAAGATCATCTGGTGATAGGAAAAGGGGTAATGGGTGCAAGCTGGAACAGAGGAGGTTCCATATCAATATCAGCAGGAACTTCTTCCCAGTGAGGGTACTGGAGCACTGGAACAGGCTGCCCAGGGGATTGTGGAGTCTCCTTCTCTGGAGACGTTCCAGACCCACCTGGATCTGTTCCTGCATGACTTGGTGATCCTGCTGTGGCAGGAGGATTGGACTGGATGATCTTTCGAGGTCCCTTCCAACCCCTAATGATTCTATGATTCTATGGATTTCTGGCAGTTACACATGAGATTAAACTGGACACATACCAGTTGTGCCTGAGTGAGGTATTTCTTCCACCAGAGGTACTTGCGCATCGAGGGGATGACAGACAGCCCGTAGTAGGAATACATAAGTACATGGATAAAGCTGTTCAAGGTGGGTCCAAAGAAACCTATAAAAGTCCATCAAGGAAACCATTTTTATGTAAAGTAGAGAGAGGCTATTATTGCTAGGGATGCCTCTTGCACACAGCAAGTGATACCCTATGCTAAAGACATTCCTGGTGGGATGAGATGCTGTCCCAGGGACACAATGGAGAAAGGGAGGGTTCTGCAGGGTTTTTCTCATTCTCAGTATTTTCATCCAGGTGGGCTTGGAATGTCTTCAGACAGAGACACTCTGCAGACTCAGGGCCATTCAGTTCATTTGTTGTGACTGACACTGTCTTTACGGGACCATGGTTTCCTCGTGTCTGTTCTTGGAGTAGATCTTGCATACGATCACTCTTGTGTGCCTTTCACTAGCATTATAAAAGGGGTCTGAAGGGAAGTAACCAGGGGTTGTGGCAGCTAGGTGGGAAAATCTAGAGCCTAACACTCAGATACTTCTATTTTACCACGGATTTTTGCCCATTATTTGAATTTTACTACGATGTGCAGGAGCTCAGCAGTTCTGCAAAGCCATTAATGTTATTGATGCTGTCAGTGATAGGTTTCCTTTGCACAGTGATGTGATTCTCCCCGTTACAGCCCAGGTGAGGAAGTGCCCCCAGCCTTACTTTGTCCACAGGGTATCCAGTTCAGAACACACCACCAAATGTTGAACATGGTGGCGTGGTGGTACACGTGAAGGAAGGTGATCTGGCTGCTTTTCTTTCTCAGTACAAAGAAGATGGTGTCCATGAATTCAATTACTTTGGAGAAATAATACCACCACAGCACCTTGGCTACCTGTTACAAGCAAGAACAAAGGAGCGGGAGATCAATATCTGGCTGTGAAAGGGCTTAAATATTGCTGTAGTTAGTCAGTCAGTCCCTGGGTGTGTGCCTTCCCAGAAGGCATCGATGTCCTGTTGAAGGAGAAGCACTAGCTTGGCTCCCATTTTATTTCTCTTTTAACGAGGCAGTGTAGACAAACCCCATAATTTCTTGTGTGACAGCATCAACATATAATTATCTCAATTTAACTGAGAATGAGAGACTTTGAGTGTTTTCTAATGGTTCTAGTATTTTTTGTGTTTAGTTTTTTAAGAGCAATACCATTCATACTTCCTTCATACCAAACAGATTTCGCTTCTCTTTAAATAGTCTGACTGATACTCAACAGGATGGGACAAGCCCTCCTCTAGAGTGCAGACACCTTATCAGGTATCAGGATGTGTCCCTGAACAGTTAAAGGCAATTAGCTAAACCAGAGAGGAAAACAGCTTATTGATGAGAAAAAGTATTTAACTGATCTTTTTCCTTGCCAAAACACAGATTGTGAGGACCAGGAGAAGTTATCCAAGTTAAACAATCTTTCTCTTAATTCCTTATACGATCCATATTTTAATTGCCAGTTGCCTATGCTGTTTTGATCACAGGTATTGATACATGGCTTTTCAATGAAACACTCTTATAACTGCTGGAGAGGCAGAAATGTGGCGCTGGGGATGCGGAGGGAGGGCTGTGAGGACTCTGGGGTTGAGCTGCTGGTGTCTCACCCGGATATCGGCATCCCCTGCACTGTGGAGGTTCTGGCACTGCAAGTTGTAGCCTCCTTCCCACGTGGCAAGGATGAGCTGGAATGGAAAACATGGACTATATTCAGCAACAGACCTGGCAGTTTGGTTCTAGCCCAGTGATTGTTCTGTGTTTATTGAACAAGGCAGTATGGCGGTACTGGGGTTTCCCAGTCCTTCAATGAACCCATGGATGCTCCTGCAGCAGGCAACTTCCTAATAATAGTTTGAAATGGAAAAGGATCACGGTTGTGCTGGAGAACCACAAGGAGAGGCTGACCTTTTGCAGTTCAGCAGTTTTAGAGCCTGGTGCTGCACACAAGTGTGTCAACCCTATCCTGTTGGACATACAGGAGAACATGTAGGGCACTGATTAGACATAGTAGCAACTCTAAACTTATTTTCTCAGGTATAATAAAACTCTCATTAGCTTTGCAGGTGGGAAGTAGTGACAGTGGGACCATCTCTAGGCATTGCAACCAGGGAATGAAAATCATAGTCCTACAAAACATTAAAACCCTAAACTGTTGGGAAAGAGGCAGCTGCTTTTCCACTCTTATACAGGGGGGCTCCTTTCTCCTCATTTTGCTGAGGAACCATAAACACTACTGCCAATTTATCACTGAGTTAAGGTAAGAGAGAAGGGTTGTGTCTTCTCGTAAGTTTACTCTGTGGGATGGTCTGTGATCTGTGCCTATTGTTTTTAATCTAAGCCTCTTAAGCAATTTTACCTCATAAAATGCACTTTCAAGCATTTTTTTTTCTCCCAAAATGAATGCAAACCATTTAATCTGATTCTATTGCATCTCTATCTGTAAATGCATATTTTTCCTATGCTTAAATGGATTTATCTTTAAATAACTTCTTAACGATACCTAAAGAGCTCTCCCATGGCTTTTCTGGCTAGGACATTGAATCACCTGTGAATAGTGTTGGTGAAGGGTATCTTTCTGGTTATTCCAGAGCTGGAAGAAGGAAGCTGACCCAGGCTTCCCTCTTATTCTGAGTTAGTTCATAGTTTTGCTAAATGTCTGATTCTTTTTTTCCTGTTCTCTGCTGACAGAGCCCCTTTCAGATGTAAAGCCAAGCTGCTGAGAAACCCCTCGCCAGTTACATTTAATGCCTCTTAAGTAAATGGGAGACTGCTGGAAGGATTAGTGAACTAATGACTTCAAAACTACTTCAACTTGTGAATGTTGATTCTTTTCTGTTGTCTGGGATAGTGAAATAGGCTAAAGCAAATCCTTTCCAGGCTTATTTTCCATGGATCCTTGATTACATGTCCCATTCTGAATGGCTTCTGTGTGCTACCCTGTAGCACCAAGGCTTGTACTGGGGGAAAAACACTTCATTTTTTGTTTCAAATTAATTTCTACAGAATTCTATTTGAGATCCAGATCACAAACTTCTCCATGAGACGGTTAAGTGTTTCACCTAAATGCAGAGCTTCAGAAGGTCATCAGCAAAGTCATAGAAAACTTGGGAGGATGAAAACTGAGAAGCGAGGATGTGTGCAGCTCTGACAACTGCAGGTGAGAACAGCCAAGTCAGCCCTGCAGTTCTCCAATGAATTATCTGATGAGGATTGAAGAACTCTTAGGAACACTTAACTCTTTCTCCTTGTGTTTCATATCACTCTCTCTGTGACCTTTCTCTGTCTAGGGTGTCCTCCTCACTTCTGTCTTCCAGTGATAGAAAAGTACACTTGAGCTCTTCTGGTTTCTCACTTTGTTCTTTTCTTCTTGGTCCCTTGAGGTTAAAGCGGTCTTTCTATCCCCGCTAAAGGATTATTCAAAGGACACGTTCACCTCAAGCCCCAGTTTTTATGGATCTACAATAGTTTTTGCCCTCTCTGCCTCATTTACATTAAGAATCACCAAAGTGTTTAGGCTGGAAAAGACCTTCAAGCTCATCGAATCCAGCCATGAACTCCACTGTCCCAACCCACCACTAAACTCTGTCCCTAAGCTCCAGATCTCCATGACTTTGTATCACATCTGTCTGATGACTTCTGGATAATTAATGAAGAACCAAATTTATTACAATCTTTCAAAACAGAAAGCAGTATTAGTTAGGCTTCTATGGTACTTAAAGGGATTCTAGCCCTTAAAGAGAGCCTGCAGGAAGCATGGGGAGGGACTCTTCATCATGAAGTTCTAGGGCACTGTGGGGTAACAGTTTTAAATTTAAAAAGGGAGATTTAGATTAGGTAAAAAGACTTTTCTTCTGGCTTCACTAGAAAGGTGAGTCCATAAGGCTTGTAGTACTCATGCAGCTCTACTCTTCCCTTTTTGCTCTGGATCAAGGAATCCTGCCATGCCAATCCCCCTTCTCCACATGCATGTGGCTGCTTGCTTACAAATCCTACGGGCTTGTAGTAAGTCTGTGAAGCTATCTGGGGACAGCGACAGCTTGAGACATCACGCCACCCCTTCGCTAATGACACACATCTCTAGATCTCCTTTCTAATCTGACCCAGATGGTGCCAATGTCCTGGTTTTCTCAGTGCCTGATCAACAAAAGCACTTGGGTGAGACCTCGATGACTAGCTGAGATTTAATTTAAACAGGGCAGAGCTGGTGCTTACTCCTGGGGAAAGCAACCTAAGACCATGGTAGAGATTACCCTTCAGCCATGGCTTCTCAGCCTGGGGTCACTTTCTAAGCCAAGTCAGAAAAAGGTTTGTGCTTTTTGTCATTTAATGTTTGTTTCTCAGAGCTGTGAGTGATGGATGTTAATACTTTGATATTAATAGCACCTCTGTTATCACAAGGTTGAGCTCCCAAATAACATCAAAACAGTGACTTTGGGCTTCTGCTCCTCACTGCGGGATGTGAAACTGCCCAGGTTTGTGCTGTGGAGCACTGTGAGTCCTCTGCTGCTGCAAAATCAGCATTGAAACCTCTCTCCAGCTTCTGAACGGGTTGTCATATATGCTTCTTCCCAACAAGCACTTGGGAAATAATCTGTGTGGTCACGCTCAGCTTCTGAGTCTCACAGCACTTGTTCTTGGCTGAAGAGGCAGCTTTTTCACATCTCTCTCGTACTGACTCTGAGCAAAGCTGCTTAGGATAGCAGAAAAGTAACCCTACATATAAAGTAACACTATAGTTATAGTTATTCAGTGTTACTATAGTTATTAATTAGTTGTTATTCTATAGCTATTATAGTTGTATATTAACACTGAATAACTCTTGGTAACTGTATTTGTGCAGTGTTATATAATTTATAACTATGATTATAAACTGAATAATTATAACTATATAAATAAATCAGAACTTACTGTCTCTTATAAATCTGCTCAGATTTAAGCTACAGGCATTTCACCTTTAATCTTAATTTTACTGTGATGTGAAATTTCCTGCCAAACCTGTGGCTAAATCTGCCCAGAGCTGACTTTCCTTGAGGAGTATGAGGAACACTTACCTCGACGAGCATGTACAAGGAGAGCAGCGTAATGCCGAGGTTGTAGACGATGAGGTGAGCCCTGAGAGAGAAGGGGGGACGGTTCTTCATGAACCTGTTGCCCAGCCATATGCAGAGTAGATACATCCCGGTAAGGAAAAATGTGGGGAGGTAAGAGTCCAGAAGGAACCATCCTCTGACCCTGGTGTCTGGAAAGAAACATATGCAGTAGGTGATTTGGAAGATAGTGGTAAAATATTTCTAAAATAAGGCAGATTATTAATGACATGAGAGATATTCAGACAACAAAAGTGAGAGGGACTCAGCCAGGTGCTGTTCTGTGGCTTCTACCCTCCCCAAACCATGTTTCAGGGAACACGTGCTGAAAGCTGAATGGAATTTCCTCATCATTTAACGTCACCTCATTTTCACAGGAAAGATAAAATGAGAAGAAATCCTCAATGCTTCTAAAAGTTTAAAATTCAAACTGTAATTAAATCATACCCAACTCTGCTCAACAGGCAGTTAGCTGGTAGCATTAAATCCAAGAGGGGTGTGTGGAGAGCTGTCAGTTCATGTACTATAATTCTGCATTTGCTGTATCAGCATGAGGGAGTACAACTCAAGCTGAAAGAGTTTTCAGGTTTGAAAAGGCTTCTACGAGGAGAGGATTTTTCAAAAAGATTCAGTGCAGGAAACATTTGCTGTTAAGTGGGATTTGGGGTTTTCTTTTGTTGCTGAAGGTAACTCGGTGAGGCAAGTTCTTGCTTTCTCCCAGTTTGTCCCATTTGCCAGGTCCTGACATGAAATATTAAGGTCAAATCCTGCTTGCCTTATTCACACAAGTAATCCCATTGACAGCGATCAGAGAGAGCAGTGGCGATGAGCAAAGCCTAATCTCAAGTGCTGATGTGCAGACACCACCCTCCTGCCCTGTGAGCAACTGGATGTCATGAGTGAAAGGAGTGGGCTATGGGTATTTTCAAGATGGAGTAAAATTTCATTTTCTACAGCAAATGACACGTTTGTAGGAAAAAGTTATCTAGGGGAGAAAAGTTTTCCTAGGTGTTTATGTAGGAAGAGAACAAGGGGCACCGTGGCTGGCTTCTAGGTTAAACAATCTGCACTATTTGTGGCATAGGTGAAAATATGTCAGTGAGAAGCTGCTGTGCGGGTCATTCTGCTTTCATAGAAGTTTTAAACTACTTACTTTATCTTTTTACATGACCAAGATTATGTTAAAAACATAAGGAAATGTATTCACAGTGCTCAGAGGAGCAGCTGAGGGAACTCTAGAGGCTTGTTCAGCCTGGAGAAAAGGACGCTCATGAGTGACATTCTCGCTCTCAACAACACCTTGAAAGAAGGTACTAGTCATATGGGAGTTGCTCTATTCATCCAAGGAACAAGCAACATGATGAGAAGAAACTGCCTCAAATTGTGCCAGGGCAGTGGTGAAGTCCCCATGTCTGCAGGGGTTGCAAAGCCCTGGAAGATGTGGGGTGAGGGACAGGGGTTAGTGGGGACCTGGCACTGCTGTGGGAGCAGCTGGATGCTCCATAGTCTTAAAGGTCTCTTCCAACCAAACTGATTTCATGATTCTGCTCCCATATTGGCTCTCAGCTGGGCACAGGAGTCCTAGGGCAGATAAAGGTTGTGCATGTTTGGGATGATCTAGTATTATGTTTTAGGAGCATGAGCATTCATTTATTTAATTGATTTCCTACATGGAAAAGTAGAAAGAAACCCACCCTGTCAGCAAGACCTGCTATCACGAAAGGCCTCCCCAGCTGAAGGTTGTAGTGCTGGGTGCACAAAGGTTGCTGCACAAAGGCCAACTGGCATCAGTAGATAACAAACCAGCATGTTTGCTCAAAGAGGATTAAAAGAGGATGTAAATAAAATGGAGCTCCATTCAATTTTACCCTTGGAAAATTTCTGCTCTGCCATGAGTTGCCCCAAGCCTGTGGGCTGATCCATACAACAGCAAGAAGTATGCCTAGCCAGGTCAGCAGGTCATGTACTTTTAAAGTCCATAGTTCCAAGAGAAAGTATCTAAATGTGTGCTCTGGTTATTTTCCATCCCGGCAGCTCGAAGGATAAGGTAGTGATCAGAAGCATTTCTGTTGACAGCTGAATTACCATGCTGGAGTGCTCCAAAGGTACAATGTGGGGAGGAGAAAGGATTATGTTCACATTGGTGAACCCACGTGGCATCTGAAATTGAGACCAGGACAGTGAATAAAGCCCCAGTGTGAAAGTGCTGGACTGCAGCAGGGGAAGGAGCAGGCGCCCACAAGCTCCAGTCGCACCCTGAATAAGCTCATTCATGGTCACTGGCCACAATGTACCAGACCCTTGGGGTGAAATCTTGGCTCCTTTGAAATGAGTGGCTGGTCTCCCAGGCTCTTTAAAGGTATCAGGCTTTTATCAGTGAGGTTTAGAAATGTTTGGATTCAGGTTTCTCTAGGGCTTTGGCCGGCTGGTGTCTAATTCAGATCTTTTCAGGTGCTGAGAGTAGATGGATTTGCACCAATGCCCTACTGCTGCTCAGACTCCACAGAGGAGAGAATGAATATTTATCATAATTTTATTAAAAATTACCTATTCTTGCCCAACTATTTCTTTCATGGATAAAACAAGTAACTCATTAAATAGATTTAGCGCCTGCAATTCTGATGGACCTGCCCTACAAATAATGAGGCATCTCCAAATGAACATTGCAGTTATTGAAGTTATTCTTACCAAGGAAGAAGCTTCTCCTCTCTTACTTCATCCATTGGTTTATTAAACTTTTGGATGTGCTGAAAGCCCCTTCTTGCTTTTGCTCTGAATATCGTAGATTCAGAGACTGGTTCAGGCTGGAAGAGACCTTAAAGATCATCTAGTTCCAAACCCCCTGCCATGAGCAGAGACACCCCCTGCTAGACCAGGGTGTTCAAGACTCCATCCAATCTGGCCTTGAACACTTCCAGGGAGGGGGCATCCACACCCTCCCTGGGCAACCTGTTCCAGTATCTCAGCACCCTCATCCTGAAGAACTTCCTTCTGACTTCCAGTCTAAACCTCCCCTCTTCCAGCTTCTGGAATAGGCTGGGACCAAATGATAACTGGATTATTAATAAGAATCGGACCCAAAACTGATCTCGTGCTTTCATAAAAATCCAGGGTTTCAATTTTTGACATTCACATTGTGATGTAAATCCAGCATCTGATGATATTCTCAGAAATAAAGGGCTCTCAAAACTAGTGATCCTTCTTAAGTTAAAAACAAAATCAGTTTAACTTTTTCTTTTGCCTTTAGTATCATTTGTGATTGGTTTTAATTTGTGTTACATGTGAAGTCAGTCTGAAAAGCCCTCTATTTTCTTTCTGTAATTGCAGAGCACTGATAGACTTCTTACAGTAACGGTGTGTTCCTGCCAATACTGGGATTGCACCTGCTCTGTGATTTCTTCATGAGAAATCACTCAGAAAGTAGTTTCCTTCCATGTATTACAGTATTTCTGAGTAGTGATCTGCATGGGTTTTATTTCCTAAAGTATCTGCTGGTAGAACAACTTACCTCGAGGTCCAAACAGGTAGTCAATAAATGCATTTACCTCGCGGTCAAAAGCTTGCAGATGCTCCTGAAAAAGCACAGAAAAGGCTTATGACCGAGATATTATCTCATGGCGAATGCAACTTCAACAAAACCCAGCAAGAGCATTATGCTCAAGTCCTAATAGAGCTTGGATATGCTGCCTTCCGCACACAGTTTCTCCCAGACTTGGGCTTTCAGCAGTGGCTTCCTGGTGGTTGGACACCTCTTTGCCACAAGCCTGAGGTCAGCCACGTTCTTCCTCTGCTCCTTCTGGCAATGTCCTGCTGTGCTGAATGGATTTCAGCCCTGAGCAAAGCAGCCAAGCTGAGGAGAAAGAGTGATGCTGAGCATCTCCAAGGGCAAGAGCCACCAAGAATCTGGGCAGATCTGCCTGGTGAAAAACTACATCTGCACCCTGACAGGTCTAATCCTCATTCCCCTGCTTGGCTTGGGTTAAGATATTGGGAAAGGAGAAGCTCCTGGTCTTCCCAAGCTCCTTGAGTTTCTTCCTTTCTTATATTGTGGTCCTCAGGATGTTCAAAAAAAGCAGATTTTGTGGGAATGTGTAGCAGCAACAGCTTTCGCTGAATCATTTATTGTGGAATCACAGAGTGATTGAGGCTGGAAAAGACCTCTGAGCTCATCCAGCCCAATTTATGACCTAACATCATCACGTCAGCTAGACCCTGGCACTAAGTGCCACATCCAGGCTGTCCTTAAACACCTCCAGGGATGGGGACTTCACCACTGCCCTGACCAGTAGGAGGTAGTTATATATATATAAGCAGGTAGTTATAGAGAGTGATAAGGTCCCCAGGAGTCTTTTCTCCAAGATAAACACCCCTAGCTCCCTCAGCCTCTCCTCATCAGACTTTCCCTTCAGTCCCTTCCCCAGCTTCATTGCTCTTCTCTGGACCTGCTTCAGCCCCTCAATCTCTTTCTTGAAGTGAGAGGCCCAGAACTGCCCCCAGTACTCAAGGGAAGGCCTCAGTGCCCAGTGCAGGGGAAGAATGACATCTCTAGTGCTGCTGGCCACACTATTCCTGATACAAGCCAGGATGCCATTGGCCTTTGGTGCCACCTGGGCACCCTGCTGGCTCCTGTTCAACCAGCTATCAACCAGTACTGCCAGGTCCCTCTGAACCAGATCTTTGAAGCTCATCAGGTCCAAACATGAACCCAGCACTGAAGGTCACCACTAACCCATGTCCCTCAGCACCTCATCCATGTGCCTTACAGTCCCCCAGGCTGGAAAGGTTTGTCACTGTAAGAACCAAAACCAACCCCAGTCAACACCCCCCCAAAAACTGCTGACTTACACAGTTTTTCTGCTTGTGCTGCTTCTCTGTGATGTAGTGCATTAATCTGATACAGAGCTGTCTCTCTGATGTTGGTTTTCTGTTCAGCCGTAACAGGTGGCTTTGGAAAAACATACTGCAATAGACTTAAGGGACTTGTAGGAAGCAGCGTGCACAGCTGCTTGATTTCATGCCTGTACTACATCAACAAATCCTGCACAAAATAACGACACACAAATATTCCTTTTATAATAAAATTATGCAGATGAATCTACTCTCAGCAGCATTGAAATGGAAATTAGGGACCAAATTCTTCTAACAGTTACATGGAGGAGTTAGAATTGTAGAATTTTAGGTTGGAGAAGACCTGAGATGACACAGGGCGACCTTGTACCAGCACCCAACTCTGCTCCAGTCTATCCTAACTAGCACTAGGTCAATTCAGTGTGTGTGGCCTGAATTCATTAGTTATTTGAGAGAAGAAATTTTTGCAGAAGAATAAACAAATATTATTCCTAAGGATGTCTCCTATTTTCTTTTATACAACCTGTCTTCATTTTCAAGAACAGAAATAGGGCTTGCAAGATATAGATTGTTAAAGATAATGAATGGTTTTACACACCTAATAATAATACTAATAGTTTTGGAGGAAAACATGTTGTTTCATCAAAAAACATGGTCCCTTTTGTGTGAGTGGTCTTGTCCCCTTCGCTGTCAACAGCACCCCAAGAGACCACACTGAATTTATGCGGTTTAGACCACATCCTTAATAGTTAGTCTTGGCAGATGAGATGCAAATACCTTACCCAACATGACCTGGTGTATTTCTACAGCAAAGCAAATAAATCCAGCTTGAATGAACCCATGTGCACACTCCTCTCTGGCAAATCCCTGCACCAGCCTTTATCAGTGAAGGTGTTACAAGGCTAAAGATGAACGTGTGTTTCATGGGTTTCCTTCTGCTACACTGCTCTGGGCATTGGCAGTTCAGCAGATTTGGGATTTCTGCAAGATCTATCTACCTACCCCTACAAAAATTGTGGTAACAGGCAACAAGTGGGATGCAAAGAGAAATAAACCACAATTACTACCTATATATATGTTTACCCGTGTGCTGAGGTGTGTTTGTGACATTGCTGTTGGATTATGTGGGTTTTACATGATTTTCTGAAACAAACCTCTGGCAGAAGAGTGAAGTCCACTTGATACTGCTTATGCTATCTGGAAACCTTGTGTATTAGGGGGCTTTTTTTCTGCAGAAAGCCTTTAATGTCACCCAGTATCTCAGAAATACAATAGAATGTGTTGCTTGCCCTTACATGGCCCTGTAGGAGTTTTAATTGGGATCTCATTTCAGGCTATAACAGGTGCCAGCCTCTGCTCCTGGAGTTAATGTGATATTTGAAACAGCCAAGACAGACAATACCTATTTTAACCAAAGAGTGATTTGTGTTATTTGAATGGTAACTTTTCCTTCATTCCCTGAAGATTTCTGCTCTGTAAATAGTGATGATGAGCTTCACAGGAACCAAGAGTAGTTCTGCTAATATCTGAGTATTTCTAGAAGATCTCAGCAGGAGCCCTGTCTGGTTTGGAAAGAATTTATTTGGTTTTCAATGTTTCTCAACCAGATTATAGTTTATTCTTGTTACTTTCTCATGCTATGGTTTGAGCCCAAATTAAAGTGCTGAAGGGCTTCCGCTGTGTTGGTTTAGCCACTGCAGATGGGGATGGTGGCGCCAGGTGAAAAGACAAAGGACTAAAAAGGTAAATGAACAGATAAAGGGAGGTGCTCAGCTCTGTCTCTAGCTGCTCAGGTTCCTGCAAGAAAATGTGATTTCAGTGGCTTCCTCAGCAAACCCAGCCAGCAATTCTGACCTGGATGAATGGAAGGCTATACAATCTGGTGAGCCTCAGCTGAGAGGTTTTTATCCTCAGGCAATAACTGTGTCTACTGGACAGCAAGATGACTATGCGCCAGCAATGTGGTCTTGTGGCTAAGAGGGATCCTGGGGAGGATCAGAAGGGGGGTGGTCAGCAGATCAAGGGAGATTCTTCTCCCCCTCTGCTCTGCACTGGTGAGACCACATGTAGAGTATTGTGTCCAGTTCTGGGCCCCTCAGCTCAAGAAGGGCACAGAGCTGCTGGAGGGTGTCCAGTGTAGAGCAACAAAGATGATGAAGGAAGCAGAACAGCTCCCTTATGAAGAAAGGCTGAGGGAGCTGGGTCTTTTTAGCTTGGAGGAGACTGAGGGGTGACCTCATTCATGTCTATAAATATGTGAGGGGTGGGTGTCAGGAGGATGGAGCCAGGCTCTTCTCAGGGTCATCTAGTGATAGGACAAGGGGCAATGGGTGCCAGCTGGAACAGAGGAGGTTCCATATCAATATCAGAAGGAACTTCTTCATAGTGAGGGTGATGGAGCATTGGAACAGACTGCCCGGGGGGGGGTCTCCTTCTCTGGAGATGTTCCAGACCTGCCCAGATCTGTTCCTGTGTGACTTGGTCTAGGTGATCCTGCTGTGGGAGGGGGATTGCACTCAATGATCTTTCTAGGTCCCTTCTGATCCCTTATGATTCCATGATCTGCTGTAAGGAGAACCCCTCCTACTCCTTTTTTCCCACTGATCATTTCTGAAGAGTTATTGCTGCATTGTACCTTCAGTGACTACTTGGGTTACTTCAGGGATAGGCAGTTTGCTGCCATATTTTATCCTTATGCTGACCAGTAGAGGAGGGCAGAGTTCTACATGCTGCCTCCCATAGGTACTCTATGAGCTGAGGTGTGTGAAAGGTCCCTGTGTGTCCCCCTGAAAGGAAAGTGCTTCTCTGGGGTTTGAAGGGTTAGAGATGTGGCTGCTGCATACTAACGTAGTGGCTGTCCTGCAATGTTCTACATTTACCTCAGAGTAGAGGCAGTCTTAAACACATCCTGTTGTAAAGATGAGGCTGCTGTTGGGTTATCTGTCACTGTGAGATAAATTGCTTTTGCAAAATTAATCAGCTGTTTGAGGTTTTTCTTTTGAAGTACAAGGAAAATGAATTTGGGCGGGTTTCTGTGCATAGGTTAGAATGCAAGTGATTTAAGAACCCATTAATATTTACTCAGTTTCACAAAATCATTCATAATTTAAGCACTTGGGAGCTTTCAGCCTATTACCCATTTTTCATTGTTTTATCTTGTAAAAAGCTGAGCATCAGGCTGTCTCCAGGGTGGAGAATTCCCTTTCTGGAATCACTGCTTGTGGGATTTCCCTTCTCTGATTTCTAATAATTTCTTTTTCTCCCTCTCTGCTGTTTGCAATCACATTAAGCAATCGCTGAAGAAACACATGGCAGCGGCAGTGCTCAAAATAGAAGTGGCTTGGCCTTTAAAGAGGAGGGGAAAGGGAGTGTGGGCTGCTGTGGCCCAGTTTGCAGGATGTCTTGGTTGAGCACACCACCGAGAGCTGTGTATTTGTAACTTGTAATTTGCTCGTTATCAGAATTTCAAAATGAAACGGTCACCAAAGTAGATCAGTGCAATCCTTTTGCACGTAATCCTGCTCAGTTCTACCTGCTACTCGGGGGGAACAGCAGCTTAACTTGTAATTAAAGCAGATTTCTCCAGGGAGACCTCAGTGTGGTCTGACAGCACCTGAGAAAATGGTAGCAATTATTAACCTCATTTTTCCTTTGCTCCTGCAGTCAGATTTGGCATGTCGGTGTGAGCTGGGATGGAGCAGGAACAACGTGACAAAACTGTGTGTGAATGGGAGGGAACAAACAAAATAGGAAATTAATCAAAAATGACAGGTTAGATAAAAATTCTGCCTCCTCCTAACAGCACAAGTGAATAAATCCCTTTCTTGGCCAAAGCAACACTCTTTGGGAACCACCCCTGGCTTGCGTAAGAGAATGCCTCCTTTAGGGCAGGAAGGTCCTTGAGGTACAAGCTAAGAACCCCAATGAGGTTGATTTTAGTGACAGATTAATTCTGTTATGGTGGAGTCCTTAACGGTCTGTTCAGCTCTTGTTGAGGTTGCAAGATGTTGCAAAGTCAGACCAGTCTCAGAGGTAACTCTGCATCAGCAAGACAACAACCTACTTAATGAAGAAGCAGTGTCTTGCTTCTCTGTGTAAGCAGAAGACAATCAGCTGCACAATGAGAAGCCTAGGGAGGTCATTCTAGCAGAGCAAAGGAGGGTAGTTACCCTCTTAAGGCTTTGGATATACCAAGTGATTTGGGTCTGGGCAGCCTCCNCAAGGTCCTTTCTGACCCCTGACAATTCTATGACCTCCCTGAGGAAAGGCTGAGGGAGCTGGGTCTCTTGAGCTTGGAAAAAAGGAGACTGAGGGGTGATCTCATTATTGTTGATCAATATGGAAAGGGCCAGTCAGGAGGAAGAAGCCAAGCTCTGCTCAGTCATCCAAAGATATTACAAGGGGCAACAGGTGTCAGTTTGAACAGAGGAGGTTCCACATAAAAATGAGAAGAAACTTCTTCCCAGTGAGGCTGACAGAGCACTGGAAGGGTTTGCCCAGGGACCTTGTGGAGTCTCCTTCTCTGGGGACATTTAAAACCCACCTGGACATGTTACTGTGTGATTTGATCTAGGTGATGCCACTCCGGCAGGGGGATTGGACTGGATGATCTTTCAAGCTCCAATCCCTAACAGTCTGTGATACTGTGAAGAGAATACTCCCCAGTAATATGCCTGGGAATTCCGTGTCTGCCCAACCTGTGCCACGTGTGCACTTGTGTGGAGTCTGCAGCAAAACACCCCCATGTGTCCTAAATTTAGACTCCAGAAGATGGGGCTAGGAAAGAGTGAAATGGTATGGGAGAAATCTACAAGGTAGTTCAGTTCTTATCGTGGTGATTTTGCTGTCCTTGCTATCTGCAGACAGATTTTGTCAGTGCTGAGAGGCTGATTTTGTAAGTTAGTGCAATGAATTCTATTTTTGCACCTGGTGTGTGCATTTGGCCGTATTTCTGGGGGAAGAAATGCAGACAACCCATTCCTCTAGCACTGTGAAAATCTCCTCATTTTCCACTGTAACAAACTTTGAGCCCTATGAATAGAAGATCCTGAGTCTCTGCACAGGATCTCATGGCTTGTGGGACAATGAACCTTATAAAAAAGCAAACCACAAAATCCACCCCAAGCCCAAAAGACAGAGCTCTGGCTTTCCCACAAGCCTGGCAGTGCAGTGAGACAAAGGGCACTCTATGCTGAAGAAGTAGGTTTCTTGGTTGCTGTCCCAGATGTCTGCGACACTAACACTGTGTCCCCACGGCAGGGATTAATGTGCAAAGGGGCTGCTGGCCCCTGCTGCCACAGGGAGGATCAAAAAGGATTTTCTGAACTGTGTTTCCCTCACCGGGGCTCTCCCTGCCCGAATGGGTTTTGCCCGTGGTTCTTAAAAATATAAAGGTATAAAAATAGAAAATAAAGGTGGGGGGAAACCCCAAGACGTTGTCTTATATACTTTGGCAGACAATTGCCAGCAGCCCTTCAGGAAACTGCTAAGCCAGAAACCTTTAAAACCTGTAAAATATTAATGAATTAATTGTGTAATTAAGACTTTTCCCTGCGATGCTGATTGTCTTTATAGGCTCACTTTTACTGTGGGTAATAGTGGTGGAGGAGCAAATACTGGTGTAATGGGGGAGGGGAATCTAACTATCTGTCCTGGAGGGTGCAGCCTTTAGCCCTCAAACCAGTACAATGGGTTGGGAACGATGTAATAAAATTGGAAGAACAAAGGACACCTGGGGTTTTCAGAAAAAAAAACAATTTACTTTTCATTTCCATGAGCAAACCCTTCTCCAGCTGATGCAGTTCTTAAACTAAACCCCACATGACAGCTGTTGCGTTGTAAACAAGAGAGTCACTGGTGAGTTGGGTTCCTATGAACCAGCTCCTCTGCTGTGTCTCCTTTGAGCTGGGACTACTGCTGTGGAGCTGGTTGGATGACTGGTCTGTATTTCTGGTAAAGAGACTCTCGTTAATGGAGATTATCCAAGCAGGAGCTCTTTGGGCTCCTCCTGGGTAATAGAACTTAAGCAAAGCCCATGTGAGGAGCTGTGCAGGACAGTGACCTGCAGTACAGGGCTGGTGTTCTGTGGCTGAGATAATCTCATCTGCTGTCAAAGGGTCAGGCAGATGTTCACACCTTTGGCTAAAGGAATCACAGAATCATTAGGGATCAAAAGGGACCTTAAAAGATCACCTAGTCCAATCCCCCTGCCACACCAGGATCACAGGTTGCACAGGAATATATCCAGGCAGGTCTTGAATGTCCCCAGAGATGGAGACTCCACAACTCCCCTGGGCAGCCTGTTCCAATGTTCCGGTACCCTCCCTAGGAAGAAGTTCCTCCTGATATTGATACAGAACGTCCTCTGTACCAGCTTGCACCCATTGCCCCTTGTCCTATCACCAGATGAGCTTGACAAGAGCCTGGCTCCATTCTCCTGACACCCACCCCTCACATATTTATAGACATGAATGAGGTCACCCCTTCGCCTCCTCCAAGCTAAAAAGACCCAGCTCCCTCAGCCTTACCTCATANGAACCCCCGGTCCCTTTCTCCTACAATGCTCTCCAACAGGTCAGTCCCCAACCTATACTGGTACCTGGGGTTGTTCTTGCCCAGATGCCAGATTCTACACTTGTCCTTGTACTTCATTACATTTCTCTCTGCCCAGCTCTCTAGCCTGTATCTGATGAAGTAGCTTAGTGCTGCAGGTTAATGTATGTGCATGTGCATTTTCTTCCCAGTGCTTCTCCCTCAGAGACTGGTAAGATGAGTCACAGAATCCCTTAGGTTGGAAAAGACCTTCAAGCTCATCATGTCCAACCATTACCCCAGCTGTCCCAAGGCCACTGTTAAACCCTGATCCTAAGATCCAGATCTCCACAACTGCGAAACATGCCCAGGGGTGGCATTCAACCCCCTCCCTGGGCAGCCTGTGCCAAGGCCTGAGGACCTTTTCCAAGAAGTAGTTTTTCCTCATGTCCAACCTAAACTGGTGCAACCTGAGGCCATTTCCTCTCCTCCTATCACTTGTTACTTGGAAGAAGTAGGTCACATTGTAGGTCATGTTGTAGTCTGCTGTAGCCACATCCTGAAGAGCAGCAACAATTTACCGATCTGTTCTTCAATGAAGTCCACTCATGGGTTTTTTTGCCCACTAGAGAAATGGGTTTTCTGCTTCCAAGTAGAAAAAGAGGAGAGAAAGGAATGGAAGTTGTAGCATGCTGCTGTGGATTAGAGACTCCAGAGCCCAGCTTCTAAGGTTTCAGCCTTAATCTTCCAACACATGCAAAGCCTTTCCATTTCACTTTGAGTCTATTCACTGCTGTACAGAGCAGTCCAACTGCTGCATGAAGAATGCAGGGTCAGTAAGATTTTCAGTGAGGTGCTTATAATTCAGTCTGGGAAGGAAACCTGAATTTTTAGGTAAACTCGCTGTTTAATATGCAGAATTTGTGTTTTATAAACCTAAAATCCATCTGACTTCAAGCCTATGGGTTTTAATGGATGTTTAATTTTTAGTTTATCACTTAATGCTCAATGTCATTTGCAAATAACTGCTGACTGAAAAGACAAATAAATCAGAAGAAATCTAAAGGACAAGGTTGTCAGAGTATCTGATATTATGGCAAGAAAACCTGACTAGAAGATGTTCAGTGGGAGCACCGGTCTTGCAACGCCTTTAGTGTCTGGTTGTGTCCAGCATTAGATCTGCTTTCTGGGAGGAGGCTTTTCACAGAGCTTCCTTCAGGGAGATCATTTGACAGGATCAGCCTAAGCTGACCTGTACAATCAAGTGTTGTTGAAGTTGGGAATTTCCATGTGATGTAACATCTACATGGCAGGGCAGTGGCTGCCAAACCCAACCTAAATGATGGACTTGCTAATTAATAGTTACCTACTGATGGGGTTGGTACTGCCCTGGAGTGACCAAGAGGAAAAGAGTTGCTGGCAAGGTCAGTTTGAACTCTCTGAGACCTGATACACACCACAGGCACCGATCAGGTACCTCTTTCCAGAAAACAAATATCCTGGTGAGCTCAAGTTTCCAGCCAGAGAAGCAGATGCTCCAAGTCTCTACTGTTTCAGAGAAGGTGAAGCATCCTTTCTTTGCATTAAATGTGTGTTGTTGGGAAGCACTTGTTTGAGGAGATGGCAATTCCGTACAAGGAAATGTAATAAATACATTTGTTCTAGATGGTTATGTTAGAAGCAGCATGGTGGTACCTGATTTAAGCATCACTATGGATGTCCTTAAAGACAGATACAATGGGAAGCTTCTGTCCTAAGTAAAAAAAGGGGGAGAAAACTAATTAGCAGACAGATTAATTATTTGCCAGCAAAATGGGTTGTCTGACAGAAGCAGCAAAGGTGATGATGGTAAACTATTAAATTTGGAGAATTATGGCATTGTGAGGAAAAAAGGAGCAACAAGACTTTGCCCTGGAGCATAGAATTAAATTAGACTGGGTTATCTGCAGAATTAACCTGAAGATCTGATCAACTCTATGTTGATAAAAATATCCCATATCGGCTTGTCTGCTTCAGGGGACAGACGGATTCAACACTACCTTCATCATGAAGTTTCCAGATAAAGCCTCTCCAATGTTTAAAGAGGCAAAATTTCCAAGGGTGCTTTTGAGACCCAGAGTATTCTAAATCCTTTTCGTTTTCATTGGAAAGACCCAAGTTTTAGGATGAGATTTGGAATTCTCAAGTAACTTGTATGAAATAAGGTGTCTTGTATGAAAATACAAGTAACTTGTATGAAATAAGGGGCAACGACAAATGCTAACACTGAAGCCACCTGCATTCTGGCAGGCTGGAAATCGTCCCTCATTTCTGCTCTCAGCACCAGTGGAAGAAACAGGAATGCATAAACACCTGGCTAATCTGAACTGGTTTCTGAAATGCTGGTTTGCTGATGTCTTAGATTTCACTGTTTCTTCCATCAATTGGAAAAGATGGAGTTTTAGCCTGGCATCATGCATAGCCTTCTGTCAATGTGGCAACCTACATCTCAGACACCTAGTCAAGATAAGAATGTAGTGCTAGGAAAGAAAGACTGATTTGAAGATTTTTAAGTCATAATTTAGTCCCTGGTGTAACAGCAAAGTAATGCAGAATTGCTACTCTAGGAAGGCAAGAAATTCTAACCGGTCACAGAATGGTAGAGGTTGGAAAGGACTTCTGAAGATCCTCTAGTCCAAGAATATAAACATTAAAATACTAAACTTTATGGGTTTCCTTCCTGGAATAGCACAGACTATTGACAAACACTAAAAAACCCTAAACTGGGAACTCTAAAATACTCTTTTGCCATGGATGCCAGCTTCCAGCAGATGCAGAACTTGTTTGCCCTCACCATTGACCTCTTAAGCTGCATTAGGAGCTGGCTGTAGCCCGCAATTGGCAAGAAAGCAGGACGGATGGTTGTTATTCAGAAGTGCCTTCCCAAAGATGTGCCAACTCCCTGACATGGAAATCACCCCTGACTGCTTTGCCAGCCATTGAGTGTCTGCCAGTATGAAGGCCCTTTGCTTTTTTGGAACAGTTCTATCCATCCTCACAGCAAAATGCAAGAAACAACGTCAGGGGTTTTTTTACCCCACTTGATGCTGGCTGTGAAATTGCAGGTGTGAGATAAGAAATGAAGGAACATGATCCAAGGATTTGATGAGAGTTTTCCCCTATAGAACACAAAACAACTGAAGAGGAAAATATATTCTTGCTCTGTTAACTGGTCCTTTCCCTTTTCTTCTTCAACATCTTCCTTAAATCCCTGAGGGCAAACCCCTGGATTTCAAATACTAATTCATGTTTTAGACTTCAACCACAATCAAGACTGGGCAAAGAGAGGAAATGCTGCTTGATCTTCAAATTTTACAAGGAAGACGAAAGTGAAGTATGGGAGTCCTCTTTAGGTTCTAAATTTACCTCTCTTAAAACCTTAAACCAGACCAATGAACTCCAAAGACACCTCTTGAGACTGTATGGAACCCCAATAACTGAGCAGTCTGCTGGCATGGGATCAGGCACACACTGATTAGTTCCCATCCTTGATTCACCCCAACTGTAGGTAGCCTAGAAATTAATCCACATATAACTGGAATTTGAAAGTCCAGAAGTCTTAAACCCATTACACCATGGAGATTCTCAAGCTGGTGCTTCCTCAAAACACCAGGAAGTGCCAGTGACTGCATGGAGAGGCCCTAATAACCCTAAATGTCTGTAAACTGCATTAGTGATTGTCACAGAAGGGAAAGAAAAATAACTGTAGGCTTTTCTCTATGCATGTAAGTTGCTCCCTAATGTTTAGGTGACTGGACAACATTGTCTCTGCCACCTGCAGAGCATCCCAAATGGTAATGGCTGGCCAGCGTACTTCACTACTTTTACTACTACTACTACTTTAGGTAGCCTCTAATAACTAGGGAAGGAATGGTTTTGTTGAGCTTCCTTGTACTTGGGTTTAGGACAGTCACTTATAATTTGGCCACCCTACTTCCAGCTTTCATGTTTTGCTGGGTTTGGTTTTCAAATAATGAGACAGAATATGAGGCACTTCTTGTGTTTTTCCTGTACCTTAGTGGGGAAACAATCAAAGTATCTCCCAACAGTAATGAAAACAGTCTTCATGATGCTTGGGAATGCTTAGAGGACTTGGGTATCTTCACTGACTTCAGATTACACCTGTTATCAGAGTCCCTAAGAGAAGTGAAAACCAATTCCCTGTCTCTATAACCTGTCTACAACTGGCTTATTGGAGAGGTGTGCAGATGCCTGGTCCTATTAGCTCCAGTTTCACACCATCCTTACAGCTACCTTGGGGTTGCCTTGCCTCTCTATTAGTTGCCACATGCTGTGCAAGGTTATGCATGCTCTTACTCCATAAAAGTGGGATTTGGCCCCACAGAAAATTCACTGACAAATCAGAATTGCTAATCGGTTTAAAGTTCAAGGGTGCAGCCAAATCCTGAGCCAGTGTAATTTGACCTAGATTCACCCCAGTAAGTAGAGCTGCAGCAAACTATAAGAAACAGAAGCTGTGTCTCACTATTGATATCCTCATGCAATGGGGATGCCCAGGAGACACTGAAAGCCTTATGAAGGCTGTGGGTTGCTGCTTCTGCAACATTAAGCTTCAGAAAAAACCCAAACCAAAACAAGAACCAAAATTGTTTCCTTATGCTACTTTCAACAAATAATAGTGAATGAATGCCCAGGATGCTGATGAAACTCTCCCAATTGAGTTGAAGGGACACTGGCAACGTGCACCTGCTTGTTTCTATGCCACAAGAGGAGTTCCCACTGCTTGGGTCAGAAAAGTCTAAGTGTTACTGATTTGTTCCTGAGTTGTAGGATCCTCCCACGTCCATGTGTCCTCCTGCCCCCAGCTCCAGGTCCATTAGAGATGTGCTGCAACTTTCAACCCCACATTAGCACCATTGCAACAGCTTTTATCAGAAGGTCAGGATTTAGATTGAGGAGATAATTGTGCCAAGGACACAAACTTTTAGAGCCAAAGCAACCTTCAGCCTTTTCACCACTTGACTTGTTTTTCCAAAACTGGCCATTTCCCACCCCCAAACTTCAGAGTAACAAGGCTTGGGAATCTCAGAAACTTTTCAAACCTATAGTTATTGGAAATACATAAGAGCAAAACTGATACAACAGAAACATATAGAACTACCCCATAAACCAGAAACCCACGTGTTGCTCTGAACGGTGATTTCTGGATGTTTCAATAATAATTTCAAACTCTAGGAACCAGAAATAACAGGTTAAGGGTAGGGCTCAGCTGTCATGTCTGGCAGTACAAACACAAAACCACTAGTCCTTGTATTATCATTTTTTTCCTTGATTTGCACCAGTAAAACCAATTTTATCTCAGTTTTGAGAGTTATCAAAATTAATTTTTTAATTGATTCAAGCTATTTTAGCTTTCTTTCCAGCTGACTCAGCACTGCTGAGCACCTGGGTGTTACCACAGTGGAGTTCCAAACCTGGAGAGGTTGAAAAGCCATGGAGATGTGGTGTGAGGAACAGGGGTTAGTGGGGACGTGGCACTGTTGGGGGAATGGTTAGACTTGATGATCTTAAATGTCTTTTCCAACCTAAGTGATTCCATGATACAATAAGCTTGGGCAAGTGCTTCAGCCTTGCTGCACCACAGCCTTTTATGGCTGCAAAATACGTGTATCACAGTGTCCTACTTTGTCAGCTCAGCGTTCCACTCAATGCTTTGCTGTTATCAACAAGACAAGCTCCTTTGGTGAAGTTACCATGACGCCAAAAATGCAATGATGGGGAATTCTCCTACGCTGCAGGTGATGCATTGTTCCAGCTTAGCATGGACTCGTAGAATCATTTAGGGTGGAAAAGACCTTTAAGCTTCAGTCCAACCATTAATGCAATGGTCCCAAGCCCGCCTAGGCTCTGGATCTCCATGACTTTTCAACACATCCAGGGATAGCGATTCACACTCCTCCGCGGGCAGCTACAACTCCATTGTTCTTTCAGTAAAACCAACCCCAAAGGCAAACCCAGCGAGCGTTCCGCAGCAGCCCGTGTGACTGACACAAGAGATCCTACTAGCACACTGCCAGGAATAATTGATCCCTTTATGTAATGTGCCCCAACGCACCTCGAAATAGGGGACAAAAGCACCGGCTCGTCGTGGGGAAGGGCTGGGTGGCTGCTGGGGAGTCCTATGCAGGGGGACTGTCCATTGCTGTATCCCAAACCCCTCCCGCTCCTCCATCTCTCCATCCCCCCCGCATCCTGCTAGGGCGGGTCAAGGATGCAGGGGGGGTTACACTCACCATGGCGGCCAGGCGCTGTCCAGCGCTCGGNTGTGGTGTGAGGAACAGGGGTTAGTGGGGACGTGGCACTGTTGGGGGAATGGTTAGACTTGATGATCTTAAATGTCTTTTCCAACCTAAGTGATTCCATGATACAATAAGCTTGGGCAAGTGCTTCAGCCTTGCCGCACCACAGCCTTTTATGGCTGCAAAATACGTGTATCACAGTGTCCTACTTTGTCAGCTCAGCGTTCCACTCAATGCTTTGCTGTTATCAACAAGACAAGCTCCTTTGGTGAAGTTACCATGACGCCAAAAATGCAATGATGGGGAATTCTCCTACGCTGCAGGTGATGCATTGTTCCAGCTTAGCATGGACTCGTAGAATCATTTAGGGTGGAAAAGACCTTTAAGCTTCAGTCCAACCATTAACACAACGGTCCCAAGCACGCCTAGGCTCTGGATCTCCATGACTTTTCAACACATCCAGGGATAGCGATTCACACTCCTCCGCGGGCAGCTACAACTCCATTGTTCTTTCAGTAAAACCAACCCCAAAGGCAAACCCAGCGAGCGTTCCGCAGCAGCCCGTGTGACTGACACAAGAGATCCTACTAGCACACTGCCAGGAATAATTGATCCCTTTATGTAATGTGCCCCAACGCACCTCGAAATAGGGGACAAAAGCACCGGCTCGTCGTGGGGAAGGGCTGGGTGGCTGCTGGGGAGTCCTATGCAGGGGGACTGTCCATTGCTGTATCCCAAACCCCTCCCGCTCCTCCATCTCTCCATCCCCCCCGCATCCTGCTAGGGCGGGTCAAGGATGCAGGGGGGGTTACACTCACCATGGCGGCCAGGCGCTGTCCAGCGCTCGGATCGGTTTGGCTCAGTCCGGTTCGGCTCGGTACAGCCCCGTTCAACCCGGTTATGCCACCGCTACCCANTCTGGAGCTGGTGGAGCAGAGATGGTTCAAGGGACCATCACCCCTCTGCTGCAAGGTCAGGCTGAGAGGGTGGAGGTGTTCAGCTGGTCCAGCAAGACCTTCTTGAGTCTTTTCAGTGCTTAAAAGGCACAATAAGAATCATGTGGATAAACCTTTGCACCAGACCTACAGCAACAGGACAAGAGATGATGACTTTAAACTGAAAAAGCAGAGATTTAGAAAGAGATTTTTTACACAGAGGGTTGTGTAACCCTGGCCCAAATTGCCCAGAGAGGTAGGAGAAGCCCCATGCCTGGAATCATCCCAGGTCAGGTTGGACTTTGGGGATCTGAGCAACCTGCTCTGGTTGGGGATGACCCTGCTCATTGCAGGGAGTTGGACTGAACAAGCTCTAAATCTCTCTTTCAACTCAAACCACTCTGTGATCTTCAGCTGAAGTTCTCTGACCTGAAACCTCCCCACAACCTGCCAGCATGAGGTCAGTGTCATGCTACCACCTCACTGCATCACATCCCCAGAGATCTGTCTGCTAGTGGGGAGCTGCTGAGAAATGTTCACTTAGGTTGGGTATGGAAGAGGCAAACCTCACACAGAGCAGGAGCTGCTGACCCTGTTACAACTCTGATACCCACCAGAAACAGAAGGAGGCCAGTGAAGAGGAGAGGCACAAAATTTCATGCCTTCAATACTGGTTTTTGGTAATGAAGGCTTGTATTTCCTGCCAAAGATTTCTTTAAACCAACAAAGCTTATTGAAAATGTCCTGCTGCTTTCCCTCTGTTTGTAGTAAGGCAGCCTTTAGCATGTGAAATCAAAAGAAACTTTCTTAAAATACTAAAATGAAGAATTTTTATTCTATTTTTAAATAGAAACCTGCGCAAAGTGTTGTGTTGGTACACACAAATGGTCCCACTTGCAAGACACACTTGTGGTCCCACTGCTGCCCTGTCAGTTCTGACCATCCACAGTTCTGTTGAGCAGACTTCACTCTTTCCCAGTTTCAGTGGCATGAACAGTGGAAATAAGCTACAGGGTCTATGTGGTACAGGACAGGTAACACCTTCACAACCTAAAGAGTGCTTGATGTACGCATGGGCTGTATTTATCCAAAATCAGAGAATGTGGATTTGGACGGCAGAGACCTTTAAGATCATCAAGCCCAACCATGAACCCAGCAGTTCCATGTAGTGCTGATGTTCTGAACCTCAGGACTTCCTTCCTGACAGGCTCTTTGTGTCCTACTCCAACCCTTATTTCTTCTTAGACCTAGATGCAGAGATACACCACAGGTTGTGAGAATGTCTGTCTTCCCAAGGCTGACCAGAAATGGTACAGCCAAAACTTCACGTGAAAAGTGTGTCCTTGTGTAACTCCTGACCCACTTCCATGGACATAGACTTGTTTGCCTGACCTTCCAAATTCCAGTGTGTTGGCCTGCACTGAACTGCTGTTGTTCCCAAGGTTGACCTGCCAACTTTTCCTCTAATTCATCTTTCTGGTAGGTTATTCATTTACTTCTCTCTGTGTTACTGTAGACCATCTTGAAATATTGAAGAGAAATTCTTTTAGACATCAGTTCCATCCCTGAAGAAGCAGACACTTGTCCTCTTTGTCCAAAGAGGTGCTTTGGAGCTGGCTAGAATCTGACTGACACAGAAACATCATAGCAGCTCCAGTCTTTGGAAAGCTCTAGCCTCAGGAGTTCTATTTCAATTTCTTTATCAATACAAACAGGCTGCAGTTAGTGGGTTAAGCCAAATCCAGACCTAAGAGGCATGGCAGCATCAAACTTTGTTTTCTTTATTCTTGCTTGTCTGACACAGAAAGAAACAAGTTCCAGTTTAGTAAAGATGTAAATTCCCTGTTTCTTAAGTTTCTTGTGCCTGTCACATTCCATTGGCACTAATTAATGCTGTTCCCTTCTAGTATTGTTTTTTATCAAAACAGTATTTCCAATGAAGACACACACACACACAGAGGAAGCAAACAGGATTCTGATGGCATCTAAAAGAAGCTGTAATAGTATTATGGATATTTTTAACACCTATCGACCTGCTGTGAGGATTGGAGTCGTCTGTTTTGTATGGAGGGCGATGACATACATTTGATTGGGTCCCCGGGCACTGAGCACAGACCTCTGCCACACCTTGGCTTTCAGTGGCTCAGATGAAAGGCAGAGAAACAACTCAATGTGTGGACAATGTGGAATTGCTTGGTTCCAACTGAAATTCACTGGCAAGAAGGACAGTAAGTAGAGGCAATGAAAGCAGCACTTTTATTTTGGGAAAGAAAAGTGAAAGCAGAGATGTCTCCCATTACCAACCACTGTTCTTGCTCACAATCTCCTCCAAAACTGGGAATTTAAACCCAGGTCGTGCCTGTTCTACAGTCCTCTCAGTAGCATTTGTCCAACTCACTGGCAAAATGTCACTTCATTCCCTGAGCAGCCAGCTCAGATAAAAGAAGTTGTTATCTTTTTTCCTCTTATCTGTTCTTTGTCTGATTTTATTGGCAAAGGTTCTGTACCTACAGATCTCAGCTCTGCCAGTGACACCGAGGGGACTTACAAGGTCAGTGAGCTAGAGTTTTTGTTAGTTCTCAGCGAGTGCTGAAGAACTGTCAGAATTAAACTGAGAAACCAGGCTAAAGTGAAAAAACTGTCATTTAACAAGAGATTTGAATGTTTGTCCCCTTGTTTTTTTTCTGCTAGTTAGTTCTTTATAATGGAAATTTTTCTATGCTTCTTAGTTTTGAAGCTGTGGCAGGTGCACTCTCTACAGCTAAACTTATCTGAAGTTGCCACATAAAGTGAAAACTAAGTCACAAGAAACTTCTACTGGAAGAAGTCTTCACCAGTGGGCAGCTCTATAGTTTTGGTAATAGTATTATGTTTTAGCTCCCTCTCTTGGAACACAGTACCACTGCTAGTATTGACTCAAAGCCTCTGCTAAAGCTAGAAAGTGACTGCACCACGTCCAGGAAAACTCCTTGGCTGCAGTCACAGAGCTACTTTAGTTCTGTAGTTCAGTATCTCATAAATAAAATTTTCACTTCCCTCTTAAATCAGACAAGGACTAGGGAAAGACTAATGGTTCTGGACCAACACCTGCAGCTGTTACAAATGACCATAGTGAGATGCACTGCTCCTTATAGTGAAGGAGCCGTGAGGAACCTGTAAGGAACACCTTGCTGTGAATTGTGGATGGGCCTGGATGCCCTTGCTCATACTTTTTAGACTTTGATTAACAAGTGAGATGGCTCAAACAATTGTAAGCAAAGCCCATGCTCTGTGGGGGAATGGAATCTGCAAAGCCTGAAAACATGAGAAGTTTTCCTCCATCAAGGACTCACTTAACCATGTTACACCTACAAGATTCCCCATGCCATCGGGGTGAAGAGAGAATACCCCTGGGCAGTGAGTATAAAAAGGGAGAGATTCAAACAGCCTGCAGCCTGCAGCCGGGGTAAGACTGACATACTGAAAATATGCAAAGCTGGGGAAGCAAAGATCACCTATCACCACCACCTCATACCCCACAGAGAAACTAAGAGATCTATGGAGGTGAGGGAGCAAGACAGGGCAAGAGTGGAGCCAGACCCTGAAGTCCAGAGTGGTGATTTGACCTCTTTATTCTCTCCCTTTTCCCTTTTCCTCTATTCTCTGAGTTGGATGTCTAGTAACTTCAGTGCCTTCCATACATTGGGTAATTGTGGTTCTCTGCTCTTGGAATTTGGGATCTGGTAATTTCGGTGAACATTGACTTTCACGCAGATCTATGGAGTGAGTCTCCTTAATTTGATCCCAAGTAAATCCATGAGCTTGAGTCACTCCCTTTTCTTAAGACCAAGACATGACCATACCCACTAGTACAATCTTAGCATAGCAGATGGTGGTCCCAGTTTGGGTTCAGGTCTTGCTATAGCAGGTCTTGCAGGAGAGTGGCCTGAGAAGGGCAATGGAGCTGGGGGTCTGGAGCTCTGAGAAGAACCGTGGGAACTGGGGTGTGTTAGCGTGGAGAAAAGGAGGCTCAGGGGAGACTTTCTTGCTCCTGACAACTCCCTGAAATTCCTGACAGGAAGCTCGAGCAAGGTGGGGTCGGTCCGTTCTCCCAGGACAAGAGGAAACAGCCTCAAGCTGCACCAGGAGAGGTTTACGTTGGCCCTAAGGATCACAGAATTATTGACGCTGGAAAAGATCTAAGACCATCAAGTCCAGTCTATAAGGAACAATTTATGCCGCCTAGGACAGTGCAGGAGTCCGCTGCAGGACGGGGTAAAAAAAGATCGCCTGCAGGAGGAGGCATCACCGCTCCGCCGCTGCGACACTTCCCGGCGCACACCGCGATTCGCTTTGCGACACCGCGATGTGCTTGACGATGTTCCTTGACCGCCGCGCTTTACGGCAGGTCGTTACCGGCAGGAGGCGCCGGTGTCGGAGCGGTTGAGCTGTGTCTGCTCAGCTCCGCTCTCATCCCCCAGCCCTTCCCTTCCTTCCCCAAAGGGGCGGCGATGCCGGGCGCGGCCTCCCCATAGCCACGGGCGGGGCCTTTCCCGCTCCCCTAAGCCCAGCGGGGCCTGACGGTTACCGGAGAAGGTTCGAGGAGCGGGAACGACCGGCGCCATGTGGCAGAGCATCGGGCTGACGCTGCTGGTGATCGTGGCCACACTGGCCTGCGTGCTGCTCTTCATGCTGTGCGGTGAGCCCTGCTGGTTCCTCAGGGTCTATTTGTTTCTGGTGGTTCCACAGGGTCGGGTGGTTGCTCAGGATCCGGTTGTTCCTGGTGGATCTGGTGGTTCCTCGTGGCTCTAGTGGTTCCTCAGGATCTGGTGCCAAGGAATAGGAGCGGAGGAAATGGCTGCAAGAAGTTTCCTGGTGGCTCTGGTAGTTTCTCAGGATCTGGTCGTTCCTTGTAGTTGAGCTTTGAAGCAGTAGAACCAGAGGAGCTGCACCAGTGGATGTTTAGGGTGGATGTTAGGAAGAATTTCTTTGTCAGTAGCGTTATTGGTTGGCACAGATTGCCCAGGATGAAGGAGCCGTTCCTGGAGGGATTTAAGCTATGTGTGAACCTGATGCTGAAGGACATGGTTTAGGGGTGACATGTCAGTGCTGGGTCGAAGGTTAAACTTGATAAAGATCTCTTCCAACCCAGGAGATTCTGTGACTCAGTAACTGCTGAGCTCTGTGCAGCTTGTACTGAGTGTGAAGCTGGATGCAAGCAGGGAGCTTCCTGCTGGTACCCCTTGGCTTCTGCCATCTGTTCGTAGGAATGGAGCTCTGAAGAGGTTTTTCCACGTGTGGATAGAGAGTTACCTGCAGAGAGAAGGGTTATTTCAGTGGAATACACACTTGCAGATCTGTCACATAGAATCTCTTCAGTTGGAAGAGAGCTTTAAGCTCATCAAGTCCAACCCAATACTTCCAGGTCCCCACTAACCCCTGTCTCTCACCCCACATCTCCATGGCTCTTCAACCCCTCCAGAGATGGTGACTCCACCACTGCCCTGGGCAGCCTGTGGCAGTGTCCAACAACCCTTTCAGTGAACAAATTCATCCTAGTAAGCAGAGTTGCAGTTCTTGAGATGGAATTGTCAGGGTAGTGTTTGTGTGTAGGTGCTGAACTTGTGCACCAAAATAAAACCCACCCCAGCCAAACCCAGGCTGTGCTGTAGCCTGTGAGGTAAAATGCAAGAACCGGGGTGGTTTATAAGTGAGTGCTGAAAACTGAGGGAGTACAGTGAAAGATCACAGAGTGTGAAATCCATGTGTGTGTGATTTCTGTGGGGAAATGCAGTGCCTGTCAGTATCCCAAAGACAGTATTTGCTGAGGTGATTGCAAACATCTCCACAAAATCTCTCTTCGGTGCTTTGTGGCGAAGAAGCAGACAAATCAAAAGTTAGAGATCTAGAGATAGAAGAATGTTGTTATGTTGCTAGTGGAATCTCCTGTGTGCTGGTGTCTCGGTGTCATTTTTTGCTGAGGTGTGTTACCTTATTAAGAAACCCCCAAAGGGTGCAGTGCTGGTTCTGCTGGTGCAAGATTAAAATGATTTTGCAGCACACTGTTTGGAATGAGGAACAAGGATTTGCTTTCTCCAGAGCTCTCTGCTTTTGTCTGTGTGTGACAAGTGGAATCAAAAGGCTGAGGATCAGCAACTTCGCTGTCTCCTTGGTGCCTTTGTGCTTAAAGAGACCAAAACTAATTAATAACTGACATAATTTTTAAGTGGTTTAAAACCGCTGAGCTCTGTCTCGAACATTCAGCTTGGGCTCAGTGAATGCTTTGCATCCCTCACTCTGTTTTCTGTTCAGCAGTATAAGAGCTCATGGTATATTTTTTATGTTTGGAGGGAAGATTTTGAGCTGGTACCCTCTTAGAAATGACTCAAGAGGACCCACTGCAGGGCTGTAACTCAGCTTTTGAAAGTCTTATAAAGGGGTTTGAGGTGTGAGTTCTCTCAAGAGACCTGAAATACCCAGGAGACTCCTTGGAGGCAAGTGGGTTTCTGCTGCTTATCACACCATGAGTGCTGTCAACACTTAAATAATGGGGAAAAATTAATTTAATTATTTTTCTAAAGCAAAGGCACAAAATGCAAACTCTCAGTAGTGATTAGTAGTGATTTGGACTGGTTCTTGAGCCGTGTGAGGAGTAAATGTTTGGGTCTGAATGAATCACTTACATCTGTGAAAGCAGTTTTTGATATAAGTGACCTGATTTCTTTCACTTTAAACATTTCTGGATGCTTTCAACTGCTGTTGTTGGTGTTAATCCGGGTTTGTTAGACTGGCAGCAAACAACTTGGCTCTTTGCAAGCTACTCACATCTGACACAGAAACCACCAGGGGACTATAAACACTGGTTTTTTTCAGTTACTCTTTCAAAAAGTGGGACTCGGAGGCAACTTCCTTATGCTTCTTTTTATTCCTACCTTTTCCTCAGCATCCTTCAAGTTCTTTTCCAATTCTGAAATGACTTGGGACCAGGAACTTCCCTCCAGGCTTTGGCTGCATCTGTGATTTTGTTTATGTAGTTGATGCTGCTGGAGAGACTTTCTCTTGTCCAGAATAGCTCATCTGGTTATTTCCAATTAAATTCTTATTTCAATTTTAACTTGATTCAGACAAGTCTCTTGGTTCAGGGGCTTTTTCTTAACTCCCATCCAGTGTTCCTCTGTAACGAGAAGCCTTCTGTTTCGATTCTGTCTGGCACAGGCTGGGAGATCTCTACAGGTTTTGAAACTCTTGGTTACCAAGTGGGGTTGTCCTCCCACGTTTATCGTTGCCTTGAGCTTGTTGCAATTTTATTTTCAATGGGCTGGTTGGTTGGCTGTCAACTACAACCAGTCTTGTCGACTATAAGGAGTCCTGCTGGCTGCTTACAAACACTCTCTTGTTTGTAGGTCTCTTCAGGGTATTTTAGCCACTCACTGTGCTCTAACTCAAGCAAAACAAGGGGAAACATGCTCCTTTTCTTGAGAGTGTCTGAGAATGAACCATGAATGTTCTTCATTTCTGGTTTTCTCATCCTCTTCTCAGTGCAGCGTCTCAGATTTTGTGTCTGGAGATGGAGCTGAAGAAGTTTTTAAGTGGCTTCTTGTATTCTGATTGGGTGGGTCTCGGAATATTTTATACATCCACTATTGGGACCCAGAGAGTTTTAGTAGTGGGTCAGAGCCTGTATTTATCATAGGGTGTTCATTTTACTTCCCTGGGATTTGGGAGTGGTGAGGGAACAACTTGATTTGGAGGATGTGGTCTCTTGCAAACTGTGTGCATTTCAAAGAAGGATTTATTGGTATCATTTTCAATATCTCCACAAATGTCTTTATAAAATGTGATTTTTTGGATGGAGTGAGGGTAGGAACTGTAGTGCTACCCCATGTAGTGGATCCCAGCTCCTTGCTTCAGCTGTAATCACAGAAATTCCTTTTTGCCCAGCAGGGAAGAGACCTTTATCTGTGTCCTGGTCATCATCCACCTCTTGCCTGCACCTCTGCCTTTTGTCCCTTGATTGGGACAAAAGGTTGAAAACTGGCAGTTCGAGAATGGGAGCTGATTGATCTTTTTCCCTCTACCTGGACAAAGTAACTGAGCAGTTCCTTTTCTCTCCTGCAGGCTGGTATGTGGTCTGGCAGCTGTTCTTGTCCAAGTTCAAATTCCTGCGAGAGCTCATAGGCGATACGGGGTCCCAGCAAGGAGACAATGAGCCCTCCGAGACTGAAGCCGAGCAGGAAACTCCACCCTCACCTCAGAGGTCTCGTCAGAAGTCCGCTCGTCAGCGAAGGGCACCCACAGAAGATACTACTTAAAGCACCTTCTTCTACTTCTTCCTGTCTGGGATGGTCCAGCCCACCTGGTGGTTTGGTCTTGCTGAAAAACTGACCTCAGAGCTACACTGATACCCACAGACCTTTACTTCTGAGCATTGGCTGCTCTGGTAGAGATTCAGGGAGGGCTCCAGCAGCCAGTTGGAAAACACTGGGAGAAAAGAGTGGAGGAGAAGCTCCATCAGCAGGATGCAGAGCTACTCCTGTCTCTTCACACAGAGTAACAAGAGCTCCTTGGCCACCTCCACGTTAAGTTGAAGAAGCAAATGCTTCCCACTTGGAATGGTTTCCAAGTTATGCTTTTCCCATCACAGGGATGTTTTGCTCCATGGCCTTAGCTCTATGTGAATAGATACAGAGCTGTTTTATTTTTATTTCAGTCTTGAGAGAACATATGAGCTTGAAGAACGGTTGAGAGCCTGTTTCTGTTCTAGGGGAGATTCTGAAGCGAGATAGCCGTTACCTTCTCATATAAGTGAAGTATGAAAAGTCAATGTTAGATGCACACGATTAAGAGAGTTGGGTTTTTAAAAAAATCTTCTTTTAAATAAGAAAAATGAATTGAATGCCAAGACCTCTTGCCTTGGCTTTGGCCTGAGTAGGTTAAGCAACTCTTCAGAGTCTCTGTTTCTCCTGAACCTCTTCTCCCAAGTCTGGTTTGTGCTGAAGAAAAATGGATTCGGTACCTCATTTTTACTGGATTTCACTGGTAATAAGCAATTTCTCCAGATCACTTTGGGAATGAGTGATACGGCTGTGGAGTGTGATGGGATGAAGAGCTCCACTTTGTGTCCAGCAGCTCCAGAGAGGAGGAAAGTACATGTCCCACCTCTTCCGTGTGTACAACAGAGCTACCAGTGGGTCTCACCATGAGCAGCTTCCATGTGCTCTCCACACCCAGATTTGTAATGGTGTTGGGATCATTGTTCTGCAGCAAAACTTCACCAAAATTACAGAATCCCTTGTGCTTTCAGCTGCTGAGAAGTTCAAACCAACAACTTGCAGACTTGCCGTTTGGTTCCAGGGTTACACTTCCAGCCACGGTTAAATTTGAGCACACATAGAAACACCGGTCATCTCACCCTGCCCTGCCTGCTGGCAAGGGAACACCTGATGCTGTGGGGTTTGTTAACAGTAAAACCCCTAAACTGCAGACTGCTGGGTCTTGTCCCCCAGAGTTCTGTGTCACAGTGTCCTGGTGTCTGCACTGACGGGTTCAGCTGCCCTAACCGAGCACTGGCACGTTTCTTCTTAAGAATTGTCTTGTAGCATCTTTAGCGTTAGCTTTGCTGCCACAGACTGGTTTTGCCTTCCTGATGTAGGATGTCAACACTCCACCACAATGTTTTCTAGATTTAGTGCTCAGAAAGCAAAATGCTGATGCTTGTAGTACCCCCCCTGAGCTAAGCAACGGTTAACTGGGTCTCTGCTCCTGCTAGCTGTGAGGAAATGTGAAGTTTCAACACTGTACATAGCTGATCAGGGCAGCTCAAGAGGTGCCAGAGCCAAGTGGAGCAGGACGAGGAGGAAACAGTCTCCTGGGATGTAAATACTGAGCCAATATGCAATAAGATGGACCTGGAACCTCCTCTGCTGTAGCCACACAAGCCCCGTGTCCCTCCCTTGCTGCACGTGGCTATACGTTTCACTCCCTAAAAGCGTTTGGGTTTTTTTTTAAACAGCTGATGCTATTTTTTTATTGCTGTAAAATAGCTGCTGATGACACTGTCTGCCTGATGCATAACCTGACCGATCCTGTCTGCAGGAGCCTGGAGGTTTAGGTGATGCTATTAGGAAGAATTCTGCAATACTGACTTCTGTCAGTGCAGAACTTGGAAGGAGAATTCCTCAGACCCGTGTGAGAAGACCTGGGTGGTGATTGCTGGCAGTCACATACACTCACGTCTTGGAACATTAGAGTATCTTTTTTTACTGAAATGCTGCAGGTGGATAACACTTAGAACTGACTCGTTCAAGTCTGAACCTTACCGAGGCGATGGATTGTGTTGTGGGATCCAGTTTCAAAGCTGTTCTTTGCCTTATTGTCGCAGCCGCTCTCTCGAATGTATTTGGGGCTTTCTGTTTTGAACATGGTCACGTCGTTTTCCTCTGTGGGGCCATGTAACTTGGACTAAGCAGCAGTTCCTGTGCGGTGTGTGTGAATGTTAACTGGGAATGGTGACTCCAAGAACACAGAGTGTCGCCTTGGGGGAAAAAATTACTTACTGCTAGAATTAGAGGGGTGTAAGCAATTTCGTTCCGGTTGAATCACGTCATGGAGCCACTAGCGGTTGTTATTGTGGTGACTTAATTACACGGTGATTAATTACGTGGTCGAGGCTGCATAACCACGCTGTGATTTACAGGCTCTTGCTGCTCGATGTCGGGTGTTACGCTGAGCCAGAGCTGTGCATGTCCTCCCAGTTTGGTTGGACCAGGATGTGCTGTTCAGTGTGGTCCCTTGCTTCTGTACCCAGTGCTGCTGTGGTTGTCTGTTTCCATTATTAACTGTTCCTCGTTATAACTGACTGCACAATAAAGTAACCAGACTTGATAGGGACGTGGTACCCAGCTGGTTCTCTGTGTTTCTTTTCTTTTAATGTGATTTATCTGTGCATTCAAGTCTCCTCTCTGAGTTTGGAGAAAGACTCCTCCAAAGGCACCTTCTGGCTGCCTTTCCCACTAACCTCTGTCCCTCACCCCACATCTCCACTGCTTTTCAACCCTTCCAAACATGGGTTCTCCACCTACTGCTCTGGGCAGTCTGAGCCAGACCTGGACAACCCTTGTGGGGCAGAAATTGCTGCTCAGGGCCAACCTAAACCTTCCCTGACACAACTTGAGGCTGTTTCCTCTCGTCCTGGGAGAACAGACCAACCCCCACCTCGTTCCAACCTCATGAATTTCAGGGAGTTGTCAGGAACAAGAAGGGCTTCTTTGAGTTTTCTCCAGTTCAGTCACCTCAGCTGCTTGTGCTCCAGCCCTTCAGTGTCCTGCTGGCAGTGACTGAGACCCCCAAACCTGATGCCAGGGTTCCTGGCACCACTTCAGATTTGTGTTTCTGGGATCAGAACTGGGCTTGTTAATCCCTGGTGCCAGTGGTGTGGGGGCACGTCCACAAACAACCAGCAGAGGAACGACAGCATCTCAGGGAAATGCTCATCCTTCCTCAGACCAGAAGATCCTCCAGACCCTCCAGAGGGTTTTAGTGCCTGGTTTGTAGGCAGGGAGCATTGGGGCTGGAGTTCTCCACTAGATGGCATCAGGCCTTCAAGCTTGGCAGGAGAAGCGTTGAGCATCCATCAGGTTCAAAGACCTAGAGCTCTTTCGCTTCTGCTGTTGCTGTTTTCACTATTTCTGAGGGTGTTCGGTGGGGCTGGGAAGTCCAAGAGTTGGACTCTAGAAAGGAGCCCTCAAAAGTGCCACCAGGGATCTGATTTGATTACCTCTTACCGAGCCTCAGCCAAGCCACGCACACGGCTTCTTCAGCTGTTGGGGTTAAAAAGCACTGTCACATTGCAGCAGCAGCTGAAGCAATGGGTTTGGGTTGTGGGAGTTTTAGTTTTTCTCGTCTAAATTTTCACTTCAACCAGGAGGATATTTCGGAGCTGGTCTGAAGATTTGCCAGCACCTTGGGGAGACAGGTCTGGGAGTTTAACCAGATCTTACCTGGGGTTTGTGCTCCAGGAACAGGACACTTCTCACCTCCTAAAACCTTGTCAGGCTGGAGATGCTCAGCGAACAAACCCAGTGGGATGTTGTGCAAAGGACAAGGCTCAGAACACCTTCATTTTCATTTATTTTTGTGTTCTTTACCTGAAGTGCAGGAGCCAGCAGGGAATGATGCCCAGAGGACTCGCTGCTGTGTGTCTGTGTGATGAGCCTCAAACCCAAGATGTGTTTCAGCTGGGGATGGGGCCTCAGCTGTGGCTTCTCGTGCAGAAGGCTTGTACCTTCAGCTCTGCTGGTCGGAAAGGGCTGCTGCTAAGGAAGAGGAGTTTGTTGAAGGGTTTTCCTGGCTGTATGTTTTCTTCCTGGGAAGCCATGGATATGTTCAGGTAGAAAACATCCTATATTTCACTTTTCTGCCTGATTGGGATTTTTTAAAGGGTGGGAAGCCAAGCAGTGTTCACACCTTCTGCTGAAATTATCCCTTGTGAAGTGGGTTGATGGGTTGCTGTGAGCATTTTGGTTTGTTATGGAAATGATCATAGAATCACAGAATGAGTTGGGTTGGAAGGGACCTCACATCAACCAGTCTCAACTCCCTGACCATTTGTAGGGAGACCTCTCACCAGGCCAGGTTGCCCCAAGCCCCATCCAACCTGGCCTTGAACACTTCCAGGGATGGAGCAGTCACAACCTCCCTGGGCAGGCTGGTGCCCAGAAGCTGTGGACCTCTATATAAATAGTGGGATTTCCCCCTTTGCTGGAAAAACACAAGACAGTCGTAATTTCAATGGGGCAGAGTGCCAGGCCCTGCACTTGGGTCAGATCAACCCCTGCACGTGCTCATTCTCATTTATCAAAAGTTAATTTCTCTTTGAAATGCAGCACAAGAGAAGCCAAGTGAGTTATAACTTCTCCACTCCTGGAATTCCAGTTAATTAACAGGAACAAGCTCCAGCCCTACTCACCCCCCGAGATGAAAGGCTTTTGGATAGGCTGCTCCCACAATCCTTCATAAACACAAAACACAGAGGGAACAAACAATAAAAACCTGATTTTCTTTCCATTTTCATGTTCATAGACACTTGTCATCACGGCTTTCTCTCTTTAAACTTGACTGGGAATAGATACAGGCTTGAATTCCTGCATGGGGGGAAATGTCCTGGAGCCTTCTACCTGCATGAAAAGGTCTTAAAATCTACTTTGATTCTGTTCTGTAAGATGTTCCACAGCTGTTTTCTACTTTTCCCTTCCTCTATACTCCCCTTTCAGATTTTTCTTCTCGTCCTTCACCATAACCTTCATTTAGCCACCGTTAAGCCAACCTCCACCTAAACAGCAGATGCTCCTCAGACACTGTTACAGCATCTTGGCTTGCGTTTCCTCCAGCTTTGCACCAAGAGCTCTGATCATTTCTCCTGCAGTTAAGGGAAAATCACAGGGAAAGAGGTGAAACCCCCCACACCCCAGATCTTGGGTGTATCCTCCTTCCTTTGGCTGGCAGAAGCAGAGCCAACCACAGGTTCTTTCCTCCACACAGTTTAACAGGAGGTAGGGTGAGGCTGATGCCTCATGAAAGGACCTTCTGGGAGTGATTCCTTGATCTTTAGTCACACAGCTGCTTCAGATGGAGCCCCGAGCTGAAATACCACTCAGCTTGTCCTGGAATAGTAGAAGGGCTTCAACAACTTAGAGGACACTGAAGACAAGACAGACCAAGACTCTTACTATTTTTTTCATATAAAAAGCTATTTAATCATTGTACAACTCTCTACAAGGTAACCAACTGCAATACAGGCAGTAACGCTTCTCCTTTCCAAAGCACCAAACTATCAACAGAACCACTAAGCGTCAAAACACCCTTTTTTTTAATACAAATACACAGTAGGGGAAAAAAATGGGCAGTGGAATCCCAAAGAAGTTCCCACCAACCAAAGCCCACACTAAACAGGTCCATGGGGATCGAGCTAGTAAAATACACAATGGTGTATCTGCTCATTGACGCCAGCAGGAGTCAGCACATGGGGCGACCCAGGATGACGTGAGGACAGTAGTGTTTCTGCTTTAAAAATGCCAGAAAGTGTAAAAAATCACCCAAACTGCCCCATATTTGGTGGATATTCAGCCCTGCGGCCAACGCTGCTCCATGGCTTGGTTTTAGGGTCCCCAGAAAATGCAACCGAGATCAGTTTCTGATCTTGGTGGAGCAGCTGCAATCCATGGCATCTCTACACTGGAAAATACTGTGGGGACTGTGCACGCGGACTGGTGCAACAGCCCCGCTAAAACAGGAGCTGTTTCTAGCAGGGGTGAGGTGTTGAAGGACCAGCACCCACACAACAGACTTTAGGTGGGTGGAAAAGCTCAACGGTTGAGGCAAAGTCCGGACTGCAGCAGATGCAGTTAACCGCCAAGATGTCCTACAAAACTAAGTGCTGTTTCTTCAGTGAACAGTGCTCACGCTGCGGTGCTTAACTGGGTGTTAGTTCACTTTAAACTGGTTTTGCTCTCCATACAAATCCCAATTGGTGTTAATCCCTTTGGAAAGGGGCTGGACCTTTGATTTGTTGCTCACCTGCAGCCTCAAAGAGAAGCCCAATGGGGTTAACTCTGAGTCCACAAACAATAATGTTCTCGAGCCTCTTCACTGTGAGGATGTACAAGGTAAATCAGGAGGATTTTACACTCCCTGTTACTAGGAATAGTGAAACCCCACGGGATATTAAGTAATTATTTTTTTATTATATCATATTCACATGATTCTGCCTTACGCTACAGGTGGTTTCATTTCTTAGGGTTCTTCTCTCCCAAAGGCTGTAGCTTTTTCTCGAAGTGTCGCAGTTGTGCCAGAAGGGTCAAAGGCTGAACATTCCAAAGTAACGTCAAGAGGAGAGTTAAACATTTGGAATCAACCAATAGTACGCGGTTTCTAAGGAGGTTTTGGGGTTCTATGAGAACCATCATCACACTTGTTCCATGGGTTGCTGCTACCAGAAGGTTTCACATCCACGTGCCGAAACCGAGATGGAATAAGACACCAAGAGCACAGCACCCAGGAGGCAAATGCTGGGAGGGAACAGACGGTCTATACACAACAGATACTCACTGCTCACCCGACACAGCGTCGGCTTTAAGGTGCTTCATCCATGGTTTAGCGAACGGAGCAACATATACAGAAACGCAGTGTATCAACATCTAAAGGCATTTGGAACATCCCACAGAACCAGGTATGTTCCCAGATCCCTGATCTCGTCAGAGTCTCTTAGCCCAACAAACGTACTAAAAACACTTTGTAAAAAATATTTAGGAGAAAAATATTAAGAACAACATTTACATAAAACCAGCTCCAGTTCATTGGCTTTTCTGTTGCACCTGGATCCCACCGGCATCTCACGCCGCTGCCATTTGGACCAGTGAGAGTTTGAAGAGTTGTGCATGGTGGGACAGCTCTGTCACCTGGTCCACCATCCTCTGCAGCGCCATTGTGCTGGGGTAGTGGAGGGCAGCTGCCTTGGTGGCCAGCACCACAGTCTTGAGCAGCTCACACAGCTCGTTGCTGGAGTTCAGCACCTTGTTGCGCAGGTCCTGGGTGCTCAGCTGCCTCGCCAGCATGTCCCCAATGAAGACCAGCTTGTGGGCGCTCAAGATGACAAATTTGCTGTGGGCCACAAAGATGCGGGGTGGCTGTGAGGCGTTGACACAGCTGAAGAAGGCATCAATGGCATTGAGGAGAGAGTTGAAGTGGGTCTCACACTGGTCAGAGTAGAACAAGAGCAGCTGGCTGTCCCGGGAGGTTGCAATGCTGTTTGTGCTCTGCAGAGCCTGAGAGGGCTTCCACTTAGAGATGTCGTTCTCTACTGGCTTCGTGATTTCCTGCTCCAGGCGTTGGAACTGATTGATCTGAAAGGCAAAAAGAAAAGCTCTTAACTAAGAATGTTCCTGTGAGCCCTTGTTCTATGTTACAGTCCCACATCACAGTCACAGAGTCATAAAGATTGGAAAAGACCTTCAAGATCAAGTCCAACCATCTGCCCTATAACTTCCAAATACTAAACCATGTCATTAATCACCATGTCCACTTGTTTTTTGAACCCCATAAGGGATGGTGCCTCCACATGGGCAGCCTGTTCCAAGGCCTCTCCACTCTTTCTGGGAAGAAGATTTTTCCTAAGATCCAATCTGATCCTCCCCTGGTGCAACCTGACCCCATTTCCTCTTGTCCTACTGCTAGTCACTAGGGAGAAGAGGCCAACACCTGCCTCACTATAATCTCCCTTCAGGTAGTTGTAGAGAGCAATGAAGTCTCCCCTCAGCCTCCTCTTCTCCAGGCTGAACAGCTCCAGCTCTTTCAGCCTCTCCCCATCAGACCTGTTATCCAGCCTCCTAACCAGCCCAGCTGCCCTTCTCTGCTCCCTTTCCAGCACCTCGATATCCTTCCTATACCGCCGTGTCCAAAACTGAGGACACCCCAGACTGACTTCATGCTGAATAAGACCTAGTGGAGATGTTTTCCAAGGGCTTTTACCTGGAGATCGAGGGGTGATCAAGTGCTTTGGTTCCCCTAAATCTAAACAGAACTAGCTGAGAAGAGGAAAAACACCTACAATACTGTATTTGAATTTAAAACCAAAACCCCAACAAAACGCCTCCTGAATCCAGAGGCTGCTGCTCATCGGCAATGTTCTGAAATCCACAGTGACAGAGCTGGATCTGAGCAGCAATGTCTCCTACACAGCCTTCAGAGCTGCCAAATCTGTGGGACTGAGATGACAAACCCCTAAAGTTCACCTCCACCTTCCTTGTACAGTTTTCTGCTCCACGGCAATGACCTGCAAGAGAACTAATGTGATAGTCCCCCTCCTCTCTGAACTACTTTATTTTGCATTTAAAGTTAAGAGCAGTAATTAAGTCAATAGGCAGCTCACACACTCAGCGTGCTGCAGGGATTAAGTTCTCAGGTTGGTTTAATGGCACTGAAGGTACTGCAGGAGCCTGCTTCTCCTCTGGGGTGAACTCCTGCAGTCAGGAACTGCTTTCGGTTCTGTGTTTACATAGTGACTGTACCTGATGGTGCTCCAGCTCCGTTTTGCTCTGCTTGATGATGTTCTCCTTTTCTAGCAGCTCCTTCTGTTGCCTCTCAAACTCCTCTTTCCCCTGTTTTGCAGAACAGAAAGTCACAGAGTTAAATCAAAGCTGCTCTGGAGTTAAACTGAACTCACAGGTGAAGTGACTTTGTATTGGCTCCTTCACTGCCAAGAGGATGGAGAAGAAAGGGATGAAAGAGCAAAAGGCTCACCCTGCTGGAATTACTCTACTAATTAGTGAGAGGATCTGATGGCTGCCTTTGAGCCAACAGCTTCCAGAAACCCCCCTGGTGGTGTGTGGGGTTAACCTACCTGGAGGTGCACATAATCATAGTCATCCATCCAGCTCTTCTCATTGCTCTCACTGGTCGTGCTGGCAGGGTGCTGGCCCATGCTCAGGAGCGGAGGGAGGGCTCCACAGTGAGTCTGGGCTTTATCCCCGTGGCGCTGTGTGGGAGGGTTGTCATAGAGGTACTCAGGAGCGCTCAGGAGAGCCTCTGGCATGGCTCTGCAACGGGAGCTGCTCAGTGCCTGTCTGAAGAGCACCTCGGCGTTGACACTGATGGTGGTGGTAAGTTGCTTGGCATCGTCTGGGACTGTCCGAGCCACCATGACAAACCGGTCCAAGTCATCGCATTTGTTCTGCAGCCTGTTGACAGCCAGGACGTTCAAAGACCAGTTGTAACTGTTCAAATCGTGACTGGTCTGGGTAAGGATCTGGTGAGAGTCCTCCAGCCTTTGCACTTCCCTCTTCATCTTGTTGAAGAGGCTGAATTCGGGCAGGCAGGAGGCATTGGCTGCCGATCCTTTGGCGAACTGCAGGTACTCCAGCAGTGACGGCTCCACCTTGTCAACAGCACCGTGGATCCCGTTGATGTGCTTCTCCATGTAGCTGTAGGAGCGCCAGTCTGCAGTCACAAAGGCCATGAGATGATTGACTGCCGACTCCACTGCCTGCTGCAGGCGGTAAAGCCTCTCGATGGCAGTGTCAGGATCAAGGATCAGCCTTCTGTCTGGGGCTGGTGCTGCTGAGAGAGAAGAGTCTTTTGATGTTGTTGAAGATGTAGACATGTTACTCCTAGTGCTTCCTGTGCTCGAGAAGGACAACCTGTTCATCCCATCGGTCACATCCTGCACGCCCTTCGTGTCCTGGAGGACAGGTGGTGGCACATCATAGACACCCTCTCTTCCTTCAGGGACGAGACTCTCCCCCAGTCCTGACTGTTGGCCTGGCAAGGCCATTCCCCTTGGGGTATCATAAACATCCTTTTGAGGAGCGAGTTGGTGCCCAAGGAAATGGTTTGGATGGTTCATCGGGAAGTCATAAACACTCTGCTTCTGTGGAACTCCATCAGGCAACACGAGGCTCTCAGCTGGAAATTTATTCAGTTCTTTCCCAGTTGCTTTGGTGACAGGAGGAGGGATATCATAGACACCTTCTGGCCTGTGGCCCCCTGGGGATGAGAAGTCCTGCAGGGTGTCCCTCAGGCCAGTGTCATCCCGGCATGCAGCAGGAGGTATCGTGTAGACCTGAATCACAGAAAGGAAACCATGAAAGCTTCAGCCAGAGCAGCAAAACATTTCCCACATAGCCTGGCCAATGCTGGGATGGAAGATCTGGCTTCCATGGAGTCAGAAGCTTCTCCTGAGTTTGACCCAGTCTCCATTTTCATATTTCAATTCTTAAAGTCCCTGTCGTAAACAGTAAAATCCTCCCAAAGAGGCAGGTTGGGTCCAATTATCACCTCACGCTCCGTAATGTTAGTGACTCTGATGTACTTCCCAGTTTTAAGAGTTAAAAACCCTAAGGAAATCTTGGGTTAATGCACTGAACCGTCCTTCCCTTCAGGATCACCCACAAACTCTTGTTTAAAGGTGGTTTTGGGCAGAGAGTGTGGGAGCAGCACAGTACTTACCCCTTTGTTGGGGGGGATGTCATAGGCTCCCAAAGCTTTGGCTTCTCCCATAGGCACTGGAAGAGAAGGTCCCTTAATCGATGCAGGGGGAATGTCATAGATCTAAGGGAAAGAACAAACTGGTTACAGAAACAAGGCAGCTCAGGACAGCTCTGAACTCAAGACGAGTCTTTTGGTTTTCACTCTTTCCTATCAGACAGGCTGAGAATGATCAGATGGCCCTCTAAGAAGGACATGGAGTTGTTGGAGTAAGTCCAGAGGAGCCCATAAGGATGGGGTGAGGCTGAGGCAGTTCGGGCTGTTCAGCCTGGAAAAAAGAAGGTTCCAGGAGTACCTTACAGCAGCTTCCAATATCTGAAGGGGCTACAGAAAGCTGCAGAGGGACTTTATATGAGGGACTCCAGTGCTAGGATAAGGGGAATGGTTTCAAGACAAAAGAGGGGAGATTTAGGCAAGAAAAGAAAGAAATTCCTCCCAGTGAAGGTGCTGAGGCACTTGCCCAGGGAGGATGCGAGCTCCACCCCTGAAAGTGTTCAAGGCCAGGTTGGATGGGGCTGTGGGCAGCCTGATCTAGTGAGAAGTGTCCCTGCTCATGGCAGGGGGTTGGGACTGGATGATCTCTGAGGTCCCTTCCAACCTAAACCAGTCTGTGAGTCCCTTCAACCTTGTTTCCTATGACATTGAGTTGGTCTTTGAGACAGTGTCTACCCTATACAACCATGTCTGGGGGACTGAGGCTGAAGGTGCTCCCCAGAACCAAGAGGAATCTCAAGTTCAGTGACAGGGTGCAGCAGATACACGGTGAGAACAACTCCCTGCAGAGCAGCCATGCACTGAAGCAGTAATTCCACCCTTCCTGAGGGAATTACCGTCAACTACACAACAACAAAGTGCAAGAAGGAAAAAAAAGAGTTCCCAGGAGCAGGTTTGTTCTGTTTCCATGTCCCCTTTGATCAAAACACAGAAAACAAATGGGACTTTGGTGTTTGCTGCACTGCCAAATCGCCATCAACATCAAACACAGCTTTGAAATACTCATGTGCTCTAATTAAAATGTGTTTTCCCTCTGAAACGAGAGAACCTGCTTTGCTCAGGTCTAGGAGGCAGACATTCATCACCTTTCTGTGTCCCACTAGGGCTGTTGATGGTTCTACTGGTACCTACCCCGTGGAGAGGGCGAGCAGGGGGGATGTCATAGGTGTCCTTCTGGTGTGTGGAAGGGAATTCATAGACATAACTCTGTCCTGACCTGACTGGAGTTATGACCTGTGGGACAGAAGAAAAAGATGAAAAACAAGTTGGATCTTACCATGTTCTCTCTGTACCTGCACAGGGACTGAACAATCCAGGGCTACCAACATACTTTACACAGCAATGCTTGTAACCCAAGTCTACATGTACTTCGTGGGGTTAAACACCACAACACAACTGTCAGTAGCTACAGATGCTCCACCCGATGTAACAAAGGTTTCATCAGCCTAAGGAAGAGCAGGACTGTAGTAGCTCAGCTGACGTCTGAACCTCCACTGGGGCTATTAAGCTCTAGCAAATAAAAAATATCAATGCTGTAACCAAAAGGCATAAAATGGCAAATTAACCGACTAACTGCACAGGCTGCTCTGAGCTGTGGCTCTGTGCTCCACTGGGGAGGACTCTGCACCACAGACCTCGTAACAGTTCTTGCTGTGAGGACTCCTAGACATATTTCATGGCAAGTTTTGCTTGACTGAGGTGTGCAGGGACAGTCCCTGATGCTCACTCACCACCTCCTCTCTGCTACAATGCAGGCTTTACTCTGGATCACTTGCTGTTTAATATCTGACCCCATAAACCATGGGGTTGACAGGACTTACATCCATAACACGCCTTTAAAACATACTGAATCTCTGAAAGGGATTCTCAGCCCTTTCAATGTGTTGTCGAACCATTTTCCAAGGGTCTTAAACTCCTGATGGCAGTTTAGTTTTGAAGCTGGACTTCAGAAGGATGGAGGTGGCTGCAAAAGAAAAGTTCTCCATCCCACAACACCCCCACTTTTGGAATAAGGATTTAGCAGCCCTGTCTGGTACTTGGGAACTTATGTCCTAATGAATGTCACTGAGCTTCAGCCCTCACCAGGACTCCTGTTCCTTTCAGCTCTTTAAGGAATGCCTGTGGTCACCCCAGTTTAAACAGTCCTGCGTTTCAAACCAGCAATTTTCCTTGTTTACGCGTTAAAGGGAACAGATGGTCTTCTCACAAACACCCCAGCCCAGTGCTCCCAAAACACAGTTAACCAGTTCACCCACACCAGGAAGCTAAGGGGGAGCAGGTCTGACCCTGGTAAACCATGTCATGAGCTGCTTCAAGACCTTCGGTGCTGCAAAACAAGGACAAGCAAGCAGGAAGTTTGTTCTGCTCCTGCTGAAGAGCAAAAGCAGTTCCTTGGGGTTTTTCCATGCCAGTGGCATGTTCCTAACCAAAAGAAAGAGCTGAGTGGGCATGTTCTTTGCTAAATATCCAGTCTTGTGGTTCATGAAATCCTTTTCCTTAAATACAAAGGCAAAAAACCTCCTATTCTATTCCAGGACTAAAATGGACCTTATGCCGCAGGAGAGAATCAAGGCAGTAAGAACAGAGCTGCTGTGCTTAGAACTCGTGAAGCTTTGAAGTGAAAGAAGCAAAGCTGAGGTAATGTTGCACCTCTGAAGCTCCTGGTAGCACCCAGTGGAGCTGAGGAGGGTGTAACCCTCGGTGCTTAATGAGCAGCTACTGCTCATCTAGTACAACCAGCTATAACTTACCCTGCATCTTTCTTTGGAGTAGCTTGAGTGATGGGGGATGAAGTGTGGTTGTTACAGTGCTTGGGTGAGAGAATGAATTGCAATGTAAGTAAAGAAGTTTGCTTCTATGGTAAAGTGCTTCTGTAGATTTATTGTAGAATTGGAGGTGGTGAAATTGTGTTGCTCATAGGTAGAGACAGAGCAGCTACCTGGTCTCTCTTACGCTGGTAAGAATGAAATTACTAAAGCAGAATGCAATGCATTCTGCAAGTAGCAAGTGACAAGACAAGAGAAAATGGCCTCGGGTTGCCCCAGGGGAAGTTTAGGGTGGCCATGAGGAAAAACTTCTTCCTGGAAAGGGTCCTCAGGCCTTGAAACAGGCTGCTCAGGGAGAGGATTTAATTGCCATCCTGGATGTGTTTCAAAGTTGTGGAGATCTGAAGCTTAAAGACAGGGTTTAGTAGTGGTCTTGGCACATCTGGGTTAACGGCTATACTCAATGAGCTTGAAGGTCTTCTCCAGACTAAATGATTGTATGAAAGAGCCACAGGGAATATGGATAAATTATAAAAAGGAGAGGACTGGGGGACTGGGGGGGAAGAACTTAATGGCTGCTCTCTTGAGCTCACAGTCCTCTGGCAGGAGCTGTTGAGTGCGGCTGGATGAGGCTGGGAGCTGCCTCTTGGCCCTTCCTTTGGTTTTGCTGAACTATGAGAAGGCTGCATTGAAGAAAAGAATCTCTAAGGTATCTGAAAGAACCTGGCTCGAAGGCTGACACTGTCCTTTTCAGACAAAACACATTGTGTTTCCTCTTTTCTTCAAGCAGCACTGAGATTTCCAGGGACTGATAGTGGATTTCCAGTCAGCTGCATGACATCTTGTATCTCACACAGTATTTTCTGCTGCACACAATAAGAGCAAAAACGCTATCCTGGGCAGCAGCCTGAGCTTATTTGCCCTATAGGATGACATGGGGCATTTCCCAGCTGTCAGTGGGTAAAGGTTGGGGTTTCATCCTTGTGTGTGCCAACACTACTCATTCCTAGAAATGGTCTTGTAAGTCGGCGTGGGTCTGAGGGATATTAAATAGCAGTATATATGAATATTGAGCTGCTGTAAGATGCTCTAGCAGAGCATGGCCGAGCTGTTGGAGAACTTGTGATTAAGCCTCACAAGCAAAAAGAGTGGAGAGGAAGCCTTACTGAGGTATTTTGTCTAACACACCAGGATCGTGGTTTCAACTAGGAGTTGTTTCTGCTGCTGTGAGCCTAAAAGCTTCTGCAAAGCAAGAGGAAATGCACCAAGATGACTATTTTTTTGTCCTGAGCTAAGCCAACCGAGCAGCTCGATTGCACAGCAGAAAGAAACGTGGTGTCAAGCCACACGGTGGTTTTGATTTGGGCTTCCCCGGAGCACGTTTCTAAGAAATAAGATTCAAGATATATGCACACAAGGCTCTGTGACAAACACCTACCCTGAGCCAGAATGCATTCGTGGTTCTTGGGGCTGTTTCTATCTTCAAAGTATCTACTTATTTTCTCCTACACTCTGTTGGTTCAAGCCTGTAGCTGGGAAGATCTGCTCTTCTGCTTTAACTGCCTGTGCTCTTGGGGGTAAAGCGTGCCCAGATGTCACAGACTCATAGTGCATTAAAGTGAAAATGCTGAGCTTCACAGGGATTTCAGCAGAAGCTTTGAAATGTGGCCATGACATGTCTCTCCAGTAGAAACCCAGGGTGAAGGGTATTTCTGGGCTTCTGGTGGAGTGAAATAGCAGCCATGCTGGTGTTGACATGTGGACCTGATGATCTTGAAAGTCTCTTCTAACCTTAATGATTCTATGATTCTTTATAAAATGGGATTAACAAGAGTCAAACCAATGCTTGTGAGGCTGTTACCATCTTTTAGAGAGGAGGAGAGCTAAAGAAAATCCACTCATTATTATAAAATTATCAGTAGTAGTAAGAGAAGGGTGAGTAAAGGATACTTGTCCAATACTCAGAGTTTTACCAGTGCCACCTCCACAACGATTATTCATTTTGAGACAGACGTTTTCATGACTGTCTTGTCTCAAAGAAAGAAGCTTAAATTTAGGGCAGGTTTGGAGAAGAGGGGGAAATGAATCATAGAATCATTTAAGGCTGGAAGAGGCCTCAAAGATGAAGAAGATGAGGTGCTGGGACAGGCGGGGCAGAGAGCAGTCAGTGTTGAGTGAAATCCTAAAGGCTTGCCACCAACAAACCAGTTTGGCTCAGTCCAAACAACTAGTTTTAATTCTCCTGAGGTGCTTCATCACCTCTGCTATTTCTTCCCTCTATTAAATTTCTAGATGGAGAGTTGAAGGAGAATTACAGAAAGCTTCATTTGGGAATTGCTGAAGTAGAGTATTTCCATGACGGCTTGTTTCCATTTCAAATATTTTCTTTCTTCCTTCTCTGAGATGTTTCTCAGAACAGATCTTTCCCTGTCACCAGTTTCGGTTATGGTGAGCTGGTATTTCCCAGTAGGCAAAGAAACCCCAACCCAGTTGTTTTAAAGTGTGGCCAAAGTAAGTTTCAATTTCATGCTGAATGATCTCATGGGTGGAAACAGTGGAAATGTCCTTAAATCATTTAGGTTGGTTGCTCTGAGAGAAGGAGGCAGAGAAAACCTCCCTTTGGGAAGAAACACACTTGAATTTGTTCTAACCTTTGGCTCTGTTTCTCTGTATGGACATGGGTTACTGGTGCTTGGCACACCTTGCTCTGCCAAGATAGGCAGATAGAAAACTCCTTGCATGTCTGTTGCATCTCTGGTAATTACACCAGTAAGTAGTCAACCAGGACAGCCCGTTCATATATAGAAGTCTTTGTGATGATTACACCAAAGGGGAATATATTTTGGGGATTAGGGATGAACTGCTCTAGAAGGTTTGCATCTCCTCTGAGCTTAATGCCATTAATTTCACCTTGATTCCATTCTCTTTTGGAAGAAAGCTTAGTTTAGATTTAGTTGTATTTAAAAACCCAAGCAATGCAATGGTACTGCTGCTATTTAAAAAAGCAAACTGGAAATGTTCCATGTCAGACACGTGGGATGATGATTTCTGGTGCTAATTAGTCTTCCTCCAAAACAAAACATCTACAAGATCATGGCCTGCCTGCCAAGCCTTTCTGATTCCAGTAGAGCTCTGTTTTCTGACTGTCAGCATCCTGCACTCATCTCTGTTTCTATCATTTCTATCTCCAGGACAAGATTCTCATTTTGAATAGTCTTCTAGTTGCTCACTGTAAAATACCCCATTTGGGTTTTAGTGCTGACAGGTCAATCTACCCAAACCTCGGGAGAAACAGGGAGTGATGCTGAGCTCATCTGTTTGTTCAGCCAAATAAGTCTCCTCTTTTTTTCTTAAAACCCTTCTCTACCCACTGCATAGGTGACTAATAAATGCTTGCTCAGACTTGCGGATGAGGGTTTCTTCACTTGGGCTTTTTACAAAGACCACTGAGGACAGATGAACAGCACAGGGTTTTTCTCAGTAAAACATTTTTTTCTCCCATTAATGTCACATTAAACATTAGAAGTGAAACTCCCCAGCTTAAGGAAAAAGCCTCTTGTTGGTTTTACCACCCTGTTTCCATTGAGTTTGGGAGAATTTCCCCATTTGGGTGTTGAGGTACATAATGCCATCCCTACTGCACACGGTGGATTTGTTGTGCTCAGGAAGTTTAGTGTTGAAGCAGTAATTTATTATGAGGGATACAGGTTCCCCAAAGTAACTTTGTGATGTGAAAGGAGGACTGTAAGATGACCAGTCTGAGTACATCAGATTTGGAGGTAACCAGGGGTGTTATTTCACCTGAAATACTGGATCTGCTTCTGTTTTCTTTGATAATAAAATCCATCAGCCACACAACTCTTTACTGTCCTTAATTCCTACTTCACAAATGTCAAAATGGGCAGGAAAACAAGATCATAATGTAGCCAGGCTTATTTCTGGAACCAACGTCATGCATGGCCACTTGTTTCCTCCCAGCTAAGCTGGTACTTGGTTAATTGGAAGGGAAAACCGTTGTAAGGTGGAGAACTGGCTTCTGCGACTAAGGTCTCTGCCAGAACTGTCAGGGTGGTGGCTCTGCTGGTTGGGTGGTGCTTCCACTTTTCTCATGAAGTCAACCAATGTGACTGTAACGTAAAGGGAAATGGGTCAAACTCAGATGAGGGAACAGACCTCAAGGCAGGGAACTCTTGAAAGAGGTGGAGATGGCAGGATGGCTGGGTGTGAAGCCCTTGACCTGTCCATGGGTGTGTGTGTGTACTTGGAGATAGGCCAGGGGTGGTCGCACGTGACTGTGAGTTCCTTATTCTCTGAAAAGGTGAATAAATCTCAAGTGTTTCCTGAACTGTAAAGTCTAGTGCAAACAGACCAACAAATAAAAAAAGCCTGGCATGTTCCATGCTGTTAATCTCTACTTGTCTGAATTTTGCAAAAGCTGTAGTTCAGGGCTGGTAAAGCCTTTTCCCTGGTACAGCTGCACTAGTGGTTGAATTTGATGATCTCGAAGCACTTTTCCAACCTAAACCAACACAGATGCAAAAGAGACTCTGTGTTTTGGCAGCACCTTCTCCAAAGGATGTCCTCAAGATGGTCTGTATGGTGTGACTTGCCCTTGTATTTATATTACACCAAGTATTGTGCAGATGAAATTGAGATGTAAAACTACCCTCAAGGCTGCACAAAAGTTCATGGAAAAGATAAACATCAAGTCTCTTCAATATCAGGTCTATCTCAAGGCTTCTCTTTTCTGACTGCAGCAAGAGCCTAAGCTAGAAGGGAAAAGGGATAAATATATAGCTGAGACACAGCTTTCTTATCTTTATGTTCCTCAGGCACTTCACGATTAGGGCTGTCATTGTTCCATGACTCAACCTGCAGCAAGACTCTAAAATGAATCCTGGTTAGCCCCAGGCTTTCAAATCAACCCTTGTTACCTCTGTTGTTGTAAGGTGAATTTCAAAAGATGTTGTTTTGATTTGATAGAAGGAGCTGATTGAGCTCCATTGTCAACAAGTGGCTGTGCCAAAATCAATTAATCACAGTAATTAACCTGCCTCAGGACTCCTTGACTTGCTGTGGCTGAGAAGAGGTGCTGCCTCGGCACAGCTCTGTACCACCAGTTATTGTTGCTCCAGGCCAGGCAATTCCTGCCTGGCAGCAGTTCCTAAGCTTTGCTCATAAAAGCAGCCAAACCACACCACTGACAACCGGTTTCAGTCCCAACGTGTTCCTTTTGCTGTAGAACTGAGAAGCTCCTCTGGGTTTCCCTGCCCAAAGCAGCGGGTTTGGAATTACATGATCACTTTATCATGAGTACCCTGACTTGGGGCTCTTGGGATGGAGAAATTCAAGTAAGGATTAAATAAAGACATAGGATGGAATGGCTTTAATCCTGATTTAAAGTAACAAGCACTGGCTGGTGCTGAGCAGGTCGATAGCTGCTTTGTTGAGGGCAAAATGCATTGTAAATGTGTGATTTTTTAGTTTATTCTAGCGTTGGCCATTTGGGTTTAGGCAGTGGTTTGTAAGGAACTGAATCAACCACATTACAGGGCAGTCACAGAGAAGGTCTTCATTTTCTAAAGAAGGTGACTTGAAAGCATTCTTCAAGCTTGTTGAAAGAATTCTAGGCTGAAATGTGGAGGAAATGGGCAACTTGGTGACTTTTTTTGCACCTCAGCAAAAAGTCTGCACTTTAACCACAGATTTCAGTTTCACAGCAGCTCTGGTTTTATCACTCCCTTAGCATATAGGTTTATGTAAAATGCTCTACTGGTTTCAGGGAAGTGCAGAGTGGAGGAAGGGTGAAAGACTAGACTTAGCAAAATCTATCAGAGAAAACAGTGAGAAGACATGAGATTTCTCATGAAATCCCATGTAATTGCTCTGACCAAGCTCCTATCTCTGACTGAGCAGTAAAGGGCAATCTTCTATCTTCCTGCACACCCTACAACATTTAACTGGCAAAGCTGAGCAAACAAACATTATAACTTGACCTGGAATAATTCTACCAGTCTGGAGATGAAAACCTACTTTAGATGCCTTCCTGAACCATTTTTAGCCACCAAGGCACTGTGGGCCACAAGTTACCTTGAGATACCCCATGAAGATCAAATGAGGGAATGACAGGAAATGCAGAGATGGACCACAAGAATGCAAGAACCCACATAACTAACACCTCTCACTGGAGCCTCTTGGCTGCTGCAGCTCTGACTTTAAGTGAGGTCCATGGTGAGGAGGCCATGAGGACATAAGATCATGTATTTCCCCCTCACCTTTCCAGCAGTGGCAGCTCAGCTCCAAACTCTTATACACTTGTGTATCCTTCCTATATCCTAAATCCACAGGCTATTGTTAGATGTTAACCACTTCAGCATAAGTCATCTGCTGTTAGAGCTGTAACATGAAAGCAAACACGCACCTTGTTAGTTAGAGCTGGCCCATCAAAGCATCTCTGCATGGAAGGTGGCACCTGGTAAACATCTTGTCCCACTAGCCCATGCCCGGTGGGTATTTGGTAAATCCCCTGATTGAGGTGGGAAGGTGGCACTTGGTAGACAGGGTCCCGTGCTGAGGCATGTGAGCTTGGCACTTGGTAGATCTTTTGCTGGTTGAAGGACTGATGCATCAATCCTGAATTGGCTGTATCCTGGCCAGGAGGACTGTCCTGTACTACCGGACCAATGAGAAGTTTCACACGGTTGCCAGGAACGATGCCTTGCCGGCCATGTAAGGAACAGAGCCACCATCCTTCGAGGCCTTCGGTGTTTTGCTCTATCACTGTCAGAATGTCTCCTTTGCGAAAGGCCAACTCTTCTGCGCACTCAGGGACATTGTCGTACAGGGCTCTGGCCATAAGATTCTGTGGAGAAAGAATCATTTAGATTGGAAAGAACCTTCAAGATCACCAAGTCCAACCATCAACCCAACTCTATCAAGCCCACTGCTAAACCACATGTGAAGGGCAACACACACAAAGGAACGTGGTGGGAAACATGAAGTGAACTTGAAAAAGCGTTCAGGAGATCAAACCAACGTGGTAAATCAAGCTCAAAACAACCAACCTCAGAGGACAAGGTTCCTCAGGGTCTCGCTCTCCATAGAAAGATCTTGAAGACCACTTTACTTAAAGAATAACGTGGTGACCCCAACTGGAATAAACCTTTTTTCTTCTCCCTTTGCCTTTGCTCAGTTCAACTAGTTCAAGGAGGCTTCTGCATTGGGTGTTGTGTAAAGCAGGAGGAGTATTACAGAGGGGCTGCAAAACAAGCAGCTTAAACTGTACGAAATGCTCATTCTTCTGAACTTTGGTGATTAAAGGTCTTTGAAAAGCCTGATTAGCCTGTACAGCAAAGCAATTCTTAGAACAAAGCTGGAATGGTGCTAGAATTAGAGCAGCTAAAAGTTCCCATGTGAATTTTTTTCCCAGCTGCTCATTATCTCTGTCCCAGTGACCTTCTCACCACCTGCCCCGCAGCAGCTCAGTTTCTGGATGTGCTTCAAGAGCTTCTGTGCTGCAAGAGCTTCTGTGCTGCAAGAGCTTCTGTGCTGCAAACAGCTTTGGATTCTCACTGTCAGCAGTAACGCAGGCACCTGGCATTTGAATTAAACTAATTGGTTGCCAGTTGCTCCATAGAAAGTTTACCCCAAAGCCTTATGTCCTTAAGTCCATTGCTGGTGGTACCTGTGGGTCTACAGATAGCTCCATTCTCTTGAGCCCCCAAATCTTGGACTCCTGAGCCCAGCAGAAAGCATATTCCATAAAATCACTGGAAAAGGGAAGCTTTTCAGGGTGCTGTGTCACACATCAAAGAAAAAAAAAATCAAAGCTCTGAGCTATTTCACTCCTCAGATGCTGAAAGGCCATGAAAATGATCAAACGCTCAGCACTGAAGCCCCTCTCTTACAAGGACAGGCTGAAAGCATTGGGGTTGTTCAGCCTGAAGAGGAGAAGGTTCTGGGAGGACCTTACAGTGACTTCCATGAAAGGGGCCTGTCAGGAGGTTCCCTGTTTAATAGGGCAGGGAACAGTAGGATAAGGGATCATGGTGTTAAGCTGGAAAAGGGGAGATTTAGGTCAGATATCAGAAAAGAGTTCCTTAATCTGAGGGTGGTGGATCCCTGGATCAGGCTGCCCAGAGAGGTGGTAGAGGCCCTATCCCTGGAGGCACTCAAGGTCAGGCTGGCTGGTGCTCTCAGCAGTCTGGTCTAATGAGTGATGTCCCTGCCTGGTGTACAGACTAGATGACTTTTAGAGGTCCCTTCCAACCCAATGCATCTGTGATTCTATGAATTACAGGCTGAATTCCAACACATAAATGAGGTTTATTCTACAAGAGTCCCAGGTGCCTGCTCTCTCTTCAGCGATCACTGCTGAATGTGCCTGCAGCTGAGTAAAGATGGGGAAAACACTTTGAAGATTACGATCTGTTTTGGTTGGCCCTCCCTGCAGCTGAGGGAGCTGCCCGAGTTCTGTACTTTGGGGGCTGGAAGATGAAAAGGTTGGTTGTTGACAAAGAGTTAAATGGCTCAGTGGCAACAAGGTTCTGCTGGAGTAAACGCAGCCAGTGATGCGGCTGCCACGAGGTGTGAGGTGTCCCCCGCCATGGCTGATAAATGACACGCTGGGACCCAACAATGGGCTCTTTGAGGCCAGAGGGAGCTGGTGCCAAGCTCCCAGAGCTGTGCCAGCTCAGTAATGAATGAATACACCGAGGAAAGCTAGAACTGACCTGGAGCTCCCTCAGAGGTGGGTGATGTCCCTGCACTGAGCTTGGCTGCTGGGACAGGTTGTGTTACCTTGTCTTGCTTTTACGTCGAACTTCCTATGTGCGGAGTTGCTGTGCAGATCCAGGGACCGACTTCTGTTCTGCTCAGCCAAAGGGTGGGACGCTCTTTTTTTTTTCCTATTATTGGGCAAACTGTTTCTCAAAGAGCCAAAAGGCTGCTCTCCGGTGCTTAGCCAGCTTAGGAGAAGGAAGGAAGAGAGGGACAAAGGAAGGAAAGGTGGAGGGGAGCCACCCCAAAGGGAGTGGCCGTGCACAACCCAGTCACTTAATCATCTATCGTACAATATTTTAAGTTATTCCCTGTCTTTCGTGCTTCTCTAAGACCAAACCCTGCTGTTCCAAAGCAAGCTCGAGTATTTTGGGTTTTTATGGCTGTAGTAACCCTAAGAGTAATGACCTGCCTGTGAGACTGAAGAACCCATAGGAAAACCCAGTAAAGAGTGAATTTTATTCTGAGGGAAACTGTCTGACTTCAAGACTTTTAGAGTCTAACCCAAAGGTTTGTGCACAAGAGTTGATCATCAGGGCTCCCATCTACCCAGTTTTCTACTCCTCTCTGTCACAGTGACCAAAATAGAGACTTTCTTGTGCCATGTTTGCAAGGGAAGAAGCCATCAAGACACCACAGGTAACAGGAGGAGCATCTTCTACCCCTTGAATAAGTTTTGGCTTACTGTTTTGATTTTATTTCTTAGGAGGGGCTATGGGGTGTGGGGGTGCTGCTCTGCTTCCCCAAGCACTACAAATGCAACCATAGAAATAGAATTTGAGGTCAAGGTTACATCAGGAGCTGACTTAGCCCTTCTGACTCAGCACAGGGTGTCTAGACCAGATCATGCAACTTCCGAGGTGCCCTGTGAACACACGCGGGGCGTGTGGAACCCAAACAGCACCTCCCTTTACTCACATAGCAACCCTCTGTTTGGAGCCGCTGTGACCATACACAATCGTCCAGGAGACAGGCAGGGCTGAGGGAATGCCGTGGCTCCCCTCCCCAGATGAAAGCATACTGCTGCCATGTCTCCAGACCACCCACCCTGGTCTAGAGCTGCTGCAGAAGCGTAATGGGGTTTGTGACAGTGATGTCCCCACCACTAACTGCCCTCCCTGTTGCTGGGGTTTTACAGGAGTGCTGAAAGCCCATTTTCTTTGCTCTTTCTGGGAACACAAACCACATCCCCTGACTTACCTTGAGGTCCTATTAATATTTGGGGAAATTCCGCCCCACCTAACTCTGCCTGTGTTGTACCCGAGGAAGCAGCTTCCTTCTCCCCCCACCTAAGGAAGGGTGTGATCCAATTCCATGACTTTAAAAGGCCTTTTCAAACATGTCTGAGGGCTCTGTGCCTTCAGTGACATCAACTGGGGAGGGGGGGGGGGGGAAAAACTAAAGCAGGGCAAACAATAGCCTCCGAGTAAATATGATCTCACTGCGATTAAACCGCAGCACATCAAAAAAAACAATCAGAAAGCAGATGGAAAACCCAAACCTCGTTCCCGCAGGCAAAGCAATTAAAAGCTTAATGAAAGGAGATCGGATGTTGAACGCTTAAGAGCTGAAGGAGCAGAGAAGAAGCGTGTGTGTGGGGGGAATAAGATGGAAAGGAAAAAAATCCCAAAACGTGTGTTTTGAGTTCTCAGTTTTCCATTTGGCATTTTCAGAGCAGTCATCTCCCAGACAAGTTTCCTTAAAAAATAAAACCCCAACAAACCCTCCTCCTAAATTTAACCCCTCTCTGTGCAGCTCTGGGGAGTCACCACTTGGATGTTAACAAACTGAAGCTCTGCAGACCTCAGTAACATCACAAACTTGTTTCTGTGTGTCTTCAGCTTCAGAGAGTAGGATTCTTTAATTTTTATTTATTTAAATTTAAAAAAAAATCACATGAGAGATTGGTTTTTGCAGTTTCTGGGTTGTGAATAAGATAAAGCACGGAGAGAGGAAAACAGAACATATCTGTGTGCAATTTAAGACAGTAAAAACTGGTTTATCTCCCAATGCACTTTAACTGGATGTAAAGTCCATAGGACAAGACATTCCAGAAACTCACTACTATGAGGTGAATCATAGACTGGTTTGGGTTGGAAGGGACCTCAGAGATCATCCAGTCCCAAACGCCTGCCATGGGCAAGGTCACCTCTCACCAGACCAGACTGGCCAGAGCCCCATCCAACCTGGCCTTGAACATTTCCAGGGATGGCACAGTCACAGCCTCCCTGTGCAACCTGTTCAGTGCCTCAGCCCCCTTCCTCACAGGGAAGAATTTCTTCCTAAGATCTCTTGGGTCTCTCTGTGCCCACAGCTAAGCAGAATGCTCCCTGAAGGAACCCAGATTTACCCCTAGGTTCCTTTCGGTGTTTCCTAACATTCGTTGTCACCAAATGATTCTCAATTATTAGTAAACTGTCAACCTTGCTGTGACTTTTCTTAAGAAAGGGCTTCTGGCGTGCTGGTGTGGAACAAATCCATGCTCAGAGCTCTTCCCTTCTACTCCCACTGTGAACAAAATGTTTTTAGAACAAACACACAAACAGAAAGGTGCCAGTGGGCCTCATCCCTATAGGGGAAAAATAAATAAATCCCCTTTTTGGTCCTGCTCTGTGCTTGTGTTTTCAGGACGGCAAACCAGAGCATTAGCAGGTCTGCTCCTCGTCAGACACGAGCTACAGCCAAAGCTGCTGTGGAAAAATGAGCTCCTTAAAAATGAAGGCAGTTTCCACTACTGTAATGTCTAGACCAAAAGGCAGAAGAGAAGGTCTTTTGCCAATACCCAAGGTCTGGAGTCTCTCCAGCTAAGGAAGGTACCTGTGTGTGCTCCTCTCCAGTGCTATGTCCTTGTAACATATGAAATGAAACTCCACAGCGTTGAGAGAGGCAGGTTCCCAATTCCTCTAGGTACTTACATGCCTGTGATAAGCATGTCCAAATAAACAAGCAGAACAAAAGTGGTTTGACCTAAACTCCTGAGTGATCTAAGCCCATCTATTATGTGCAGAAGTCATTCTTGTGCTCCTGAGGGTTCTGATAATGTGATAGGGAGAAAGCCCCGTGCCCAACTCATGTTCCTCTTCTTTTATATGTGCAGAGACATGGGGCTATTGACTATTTCCAGGTACTTGGGGACCATCCTCTTCTCCCCTACTTTTGTGCAAGACCAGAACTACTAGGTTGGCTGAGGACTACCATGAGCATAAGCCCCTGTAATAGGACAAAAAGACTCCTTGTCTTCTTCTTCTACAGGCCAGTACAGTCAGTAAGCCACTCTGGTTCTAGCAGTGGTGTACTGAGGTGTACGGGACTCCAGGTGAACTTCCTTGGTCTAACTTTTACTATGGTGACTGCTATTTGCAATAGGGCATGGGTGATTCAACAATATAAACTTCTCCTGAACCACCACACGTAGGAGTTCAATGTTCAGCGATAAGATATCAGGGCAGGTATGACCTTTTCTAGCCACACGTGTTGCTGGGATTAAGATCACTCAGATTTCAAGGTGAGTTTGTACGTGGTCTTGGGAATTGTGCTCCAACTTAACGATGTTTGCAGTAAAGTTTCATGAGGCTTCTCCAAGGTGTAGTCTCTAGAGCAATCTGGACAGGCTGGATCGATGGGCCAAAGCCAACTGGATGTGGCTCAGTGAGGCCAAGGGCTGGCTTCTGCACTTGGGTCACACCAACCCTCTGCTATGCTACAGGCTGGGGAAAAAGTGCTTGGAAACTACCTGATTTGGGGGTGTTGGTTGGCAGTGGAGATAAGCCAACATGTGCCCAGGTGGCCACCAGCATCTTGGCTTGTGTTAATATTGGTGTGGTCAGCAGGGTTTGTCCTGCTGGACTGGGCCCTGGGAGGTCCCACCTCAAATCCTGGGATCAGTTTTGGCCCCTCATTGTCAGAAGAACATTGAGAAGCTGTAGTGTGTCCAGAGCAGGACAATGGAAAGGGGAAACAATCTGGAGCACAACTCTATCAGGACCTTAAAAGCACAAATAAAATACCTAGATTAGTACCCACTGCCCCTTGTACTATCTAGGGTCAAACTGGAACTATCACAAAAATAACAAAACTGTTCATGTGGCAGTTCTGCTCCCCCACCATATAGCAGAAACTATGGGACAGACAGATCTGAGGACAGTGTCCTCTGGACTTTGGGAAGGAGCTGGTCCTACTGCTAACAAAACTTCCACTGCAGATTTGAGGTGGTAACAGCAAAACTGGGACAGTTCCCTTTCTCAATTACTACAGTACTACCTTGTACAAGGTTTTATGGTTCCTATTTACTTCGAAATTTGACTGTGGAGGTAGCAAAAAAACCCTACCCCAACCCCAAACAAACAAAAAAAAGAGAACAAAGAGAAGTGTGAGGAACAAATGAAAGTGAGAGGATTTGGTTAGCGGAGTACAGACAGTTCTTTTCCCTTTACATGGCTCAACACTCGAAGTCTTTCATTGCCAGGGTTACAAGCAGCTTTTCACAAGCACTTCTGGTGGGGATATGGAGTGTTTCTTCCCAGTGTCACTATTTTGTTTGCCTTGGCATGCAGGCATTTTAGCCAAGTCTATATATTAGGGGACTGGGCTGCAGCACAAATGGCAGGCAGTTCAAACCCTATTTATTTAGGGTTTCTTCCTTGCCCAACAAATTATCTAAAAATAGAGAATCAAGACCTCATACTTTACATCTACGTCATTCCTTTGGGCTTCAAGGAGGTCAGGAATGCAGAGTTTTTCCCTCTCCTCCCTGGCTAACTATTCAGATCTTTCAGTAAACAGATAAGTTCCCCTTTCTCCTTCCTCCTCTTTTTCTTGAAGGGCCAACAAGCTACAAAAGCCTTGCAACAGTCACATCTTCTCTCTTTTATTGCCTGAGATAAGGGCATGGGAACTGCTGGTCATATGTATCCCCTACCATCCAGGTTGTTCTCCAGCTGTGATAATCCACCAGTATTCCTGTTTCTACATTGTACATTTTAGCTGCTTCATCTGTGATCACAGATGTTAAGGGGTTGATCCAGAAGACAGAATACTGGATCAGCATCACAGAAGAACTTGATGGGTTACATGGAGGTCTAGCATGAAAGGACACTGCTGTCATCAAGTGAAGAACTACAGGAATTAGCTTCTGGAAGTAGCTTGTAGACAAGTAGGACTAAGCAATCCTCACAGCCAACATACAAGTATTGGTTACGCTCAATGCTTCCTGCCCTTCCCTGGCTTGATTTGGAGAACTGTTGTATTCTCCAGTATTTCACTAGTACACAAATGGTAGAAGAGGACCTTCCCTTTGAACAGCCCCATCTTTGCTGAATTTCACAGTGTGCAGAGACCTAGACAAGGCAGAATTCTGAACTTGAGCAGGTCCACAAGGAATTTCCCACTGACCATCAGAAGACTCAGTCTTGAGGGAGTTTTTTTGTTGTTGGAAGAATGCAGGATGGAGAGCAAAAGCTCAGATGAAAGCAGAGAAGAAACAGTTCTCAGAACAGTTATTAGTGGAAAAAGGGTGGACTGAGTGGCAGGGAAGACTTCTACTCCAGAAATTACCTTGGGTTTAGTCACACTGAAAGCAAAGCCATGAGTGATGGAGACAGGTCCTCAGGGTGTCACACGAGTCAGATCCTGTTCTGTCCAACCGTTAGTACTCTAATTAAACACTAATGAGGATCTCAATCACTTCACTAAAGGAGGCCTTATCTTATAGACCATCACAGTAGAGAATGACAGATCCCAAGATAACACCAGAAGCAGTTCAACAGACCCAACTCTGCAAGTGGAAGCAAAGCCACCTCTGAAGTGATGGTGTGACCCCCACAGGGAGGGCAGGAGAAAGCTCAGTTCCCTTATTTTATGCACACAATAGATGCTAAAGGACTCACGCTTTCCCTTGGAAAGAGACAAGAAAGGCAGAAAATACAAGAATGAATGAGTAGGTCTTTTCTTTATCTGTTACTCCAGGGCTAAGAAATAGATCTCAGGATGTTTGTACAAACTCCTGCACATTTCCCAGGGAAAGCAAACACCGTCGTCTGACAAGAAGTTTTTTGAAGCCAAAACCCTCAGTCTTCTCTTTCTTTTTTTTTCTTTTTGGCTTATTCTTTGTCTAGCTTTCTGTGTCTAGAATTACATAATCACAAACCCAAACCAAAATGCTCATTCCAACCAGACAAGGCAAAGGAAAACATTCCAAAGCTGGGAAAACCTCTTCATCGTGAGCCACCTTATTGGCCACTATTCTTGCACTGCTGCTGGGCTGCTTACAAAGCAGCAGAGGAAGGATGGATGGTGACAAGAGAAATCAGGGGCTGCATAACCATAGATTTTGCTACTGGGATACATGTGTCACTCAGCCATGAGCATTTGAGGAGCATTTAATGAGCTCTGGGGCTTCACCATGCCACCGCTCTTCCACCCCCAAGTGCTTGATGCCTTATGATGGGAGTCAGATTCTCTAAGCAGGTATGAGTCTGCCTGAACCGATTTTAAGGGGAGGTTAGAAAGATACAAGGATGAATTTGAGCTCAGATTTCAAATCAGCCAGTTGTTGGAGATGGAATTAGAAAGAAAAAAGTCATTGGAACCAGATAAAACACTTTTCAAAGCCACGAAGTATCACTGTCTATCTATGCCTATACAATTTCTTTTGCCTGCTTATTCTTAACCACCATGAGATGGAGCAGCTCTGAAAACTTAACTCTTCCCTCTCTCAGAGTTTGGGTATGAGAAAGCCTGAAAGTGAGCTCAGCTAGATGGAAAAGCATGAAAATCCGTGTAAGTTTACCCAGGAGTCACTTATATCTCCTCCTGCCCAGGTTTAAAAGCCTTATATGAGTGCAGAGCATCAGGGCTCTTTAATCTCCCGCTGCCCAACCTCGGTAAAAAGACGGGTGGTCACTTCCAAAGCACCTTTAGTCCCCGGGCGAGTACAGAGCCGAGCACAGAACAGTGTGGCTCTTCCCAGGCACCTTTTCTTATTCACGCTGAAGTTATTTTTGGCAAAGGAAGGGAAGTTTTTCCTTTCCTCTCCGGTTTTTTTCCGATGGCAGCAGATTACGATAAGTCTGTACTGTAACCCAACGCCCCGTGGGATCTTTCCAGGAGTGTTTAAGTAAATATTGGGTTGAAAATAGTGCTCTGAGCAACCTGGTCTAGTGGAAGGTGTCTCTGCTCACTGCAAGGAGATGGAACTCCATGATCTTCAGGTTCCCTTCCAACCCAAACCACTCTATGATTCTACAATATCTGCGTTTTCTGGAAAAACATACAAAACCAACCAAATCAAAACCCTCCGGTAAAACGACGCTGAGACAACGGAATATTTGCACAGCAGCTGTAAAAAGGGGTGAATGAAAACCACGCTGAGAAACTAGCGGTAAGCACCCCGCAGTGATCCCGGGCATCACGTAAACTCCACTTTTTCCCACGTCCACCGCTAATCAACGGGACCCCCTACTCCTCCGAGCCTCCCCTGACCAGCCCCCGACGCTCTGCCCGAACTCCCCCAACCCCGTGGGTGCCGCTGAGCGGCCCCTGAAGCTCCGCCGGACCTCCCTTACCGGGTACTTCATGGCTGCGCAGCTCTCCGCTCCGCACGGCTGCCACCCCGATTCCCGCCTGCGTCCCGCCGCGCGTCGCCGCCACTCTATCGCCTCATTAGCATAGCGCCGCTCCTATTGGCTGCGCTGGTGTCGAGGCCACACTCCCGCCCTCCCCCGCCCCGCCCACAAGCGCTTTGCAGCGGGGCGGCGGGCGGTGGTGGCCGGGTTGAAGGCTGCTGAGAGACCCTGAGCGTCAGGACGGCCGCTCCCTGCTGCTTCCACAGACCTTCCCCGGGTCCTTCCGAGCCCGCTGACCCCCTCTGTGCTGTTTTAAATCCGTTTGGCTGAGTTCTCGTTGCTGCAGAACCCCTCCTGTCCACCCCTCTGCAGTCAGGTGTGCCTTGTGGAGCACTCAGAGGAGGCCCCAGGCTTCATGCCTGCCCTTAAACCCTGCTTTTCTAATCTTTCTGTCTTCTAAAGATGCTCTTTCACCTTCTACCTCTTTGACTTCTTGCATTTAAACATTGATGATGTGGTCTGGAGATACTTAATGGTCGTAGAATCAGAGACTGCTGTGGGGTTGGAAGGGACCTCTGGAGATCATCCAGTCCAACCCCCTGCTAGAGCAGGTTCCCCTGGAACAGATCCCATAGCAACACATTCAGGATGTTTGGGGATCTCTCCAAAGACAGAGACTACACAGCCTCTCCAGACGGCCTGGGACAGGGCTCTAGCACCCAGACAGGGTAGAAGTTTTTCCTTATGTTCAAATGGAAACTCTTGGGTTCCATGTTGTGCCCACTGCTCCTTGCTGAGCACCATTGAGAAGAGTCCTGTCCCTGTGGTGCACAAAAGGCCAATGGCATCCTGGGTTGTGTCGGGGTAGTGTGGCAAGCAGGACTAGGGACGTAATTCTCCCCGTGTACTGGGCACTGGTCAGGCCTCCCTTCGAGTACTGGGTGCAGTTATGGGCTTCTTGCTTCAAGAGAGAGATTGAGGTGCTGGAGCAGGTCCAGAGAGAGCAGGGAGGCTGGGGAAGGAGCTGGAGGGAAAGGCTAATGAACAAAGGCTGTGGGAGCTGGGCTTCTTCAGTCTGCAGGAGACTCAGGACCTTATCACTCTTTATAACTATTTAAAGGGAGGTTCTAGACAAGTGGAGGTCAAGCTCTTCTAATAAGACAAGAGAGCATGGCCTGAAGCTGTGCCAGGGGAGGGTTAGGTGGGATATTAGGAAGCACTTCCTTATGGAAAGAGTTATTAGACATTGGAGTGGACTGCCCAGAGAAGTGGTACAGTCACCATCACTGGAGGTGTTTAAGGAACATGGGATTTAGTGCCATGTTCTAGCCAGTGTGGGGATGTGTAGGTCATAGGCTGAACTTGAAAAAGACCTCAGAGGTCTTTTCCAGCTTCAGTAATTTTGTGACTGTGACACTTGCACTTCAGATATTTGTAGGTATTAATCTGGAGATGATCTCTAATAGTCTCAAGATATCTCTGATGGTCTGGAGATGATCTCTGATGGTCTAGATAACCATTATAAAAAGTGAACATGGCAATGAAAGATTATTAAGTAACTGGTGTCTTGAGCACAGGAAAAAGTGGGGGAAAACAAGTGTGTGTCTATCCTTGGTGTTTTTCCATTCAGCCCCCTTAGCCAGACATGAATAATAGTGTGCACATCGTAGGGATCTTTGTGTATGGGACATACTCCAGCTTGTTTAGATGAACAGGAAATAAATCCTCTCCCTTTTTTTTGCCCGAGTTGGATCATACCCAACATTTCTAGGTCACAGATGGACTCAAGGCTATTTCTGGTGACCGAAGGAAAAGCAGCGGAGCATATACTCATCCTACCAGATTTCAAACATAACTTCATTCCATAGTATAGTGAGATCCTTAACTTGCGTGTGACTAATCCTCTAGAGAGGGGTCTGATTGCTAAAACTGCTGCTGAAGAATGCCCTACTTTTATCTAAGATCTCCTCCATTCTCTAGTTCTGGCACAAAATATGTGGGTGCGCTCCATGAATTTTATAAACTAACACAAAACTAACTTATTTCTACAATCTCTTCTTGTCTGCACAGGCCTTAAGAGTTCCTCAGCACGAGTCCATGAAGGCTTCACTGCCTATAACTCCTTTGGTGGATTTTTGTCTGGGTTTTTATTTCTCTTGTTGCTGTTGATTCTTCTGATTTCCCAAGAAGACTCATGAAATAGTATTTTGTATGAGGGGTGGCTGAGGGAGCTGGGGCTGGTTGGTCTGAGCACAAGGAGGTTGAGGGGAGACCTTCTTGCTGTCTGCAGCTACCTGAAAGGAGGTTGTAGAGAGGCCGGGTTGGTCTTTTCTTCCAAGTAACCAGTGACAGGACAAGAGAAAATGGCTTCAGGTTGCCTGAGGGGAAGTTCAGGCTGGACATGAGGAAAAGCTTTTGGATGGAAAGGGTCACCAGACTTTGGCACAGGCTACCCAGGGAGGCGATTGAATCACCATGCTTGGATGTGTTTCAAAGTTGTGGAGATCTGGAGCTTAGGAACAGGGTTTAGTGGGGGCCTTGGGACAGTTGCATTAATAGTTGGTCTCAGTGATCGTGTAGCTCTTCTCCATCCCAAACCATGCTGTGATTCTGTGCTGATGAGGAAGCCAAGACTTGCTATTACTGATGCCTGTGTTGTAGGGTCAACTGGAGCTGTATTGCTGGGATTTATAACTGCAGAGCTCTATTAAAGTTCTCAGGAGGGTAATTCATGTGTCATAGAATCATTTGGGTTCTTTTTGCTTCACAGCACAGCAGTGGCTTGATTCACCACCTCGTATTTCATGCCACCACAATTCTAGCAGAGTAGCAAATGGGTTCCGTGACTTTGTCTTGTGCCTGCATCACTGGCTTTTGTTTGTGCCTTTGCTTTTGCTGAGAACAATTATTTCCCTCTGCTCATTTCAGCAACCTCCTGCTTGTCCCCTGCCCTCATGCACCATCCTGTGCCCTCCGGATTGCCAGTTGGGCTTTTGGGTGGTATTTGTGGGACAACAGTCACAGCTCTCAGCACTCAGCATGAAACAGAGCTGTTGGCCAAGCCGGGAAGGGAATCCCCACCAAAACAACTCAGACAGTTATCACCTTGTGACAAGTGCCTGAAGAATGGGAGACAGCTATCCTGCTCTGAAAGGCTGCTCAGACAAAAATCCCTTGTTCCTGTTTCCCCATGGCACAACCTGAGTAAAGGGAGACACAGCCGAGTGTCTCCCTCACAGTTGAGAGAGTCTTTTCAGGCAGGATCTGTGAGCTCTGTGTTTGGGAAACACTGAGCTATCTTTTATCTCTTTTTCCTGCCTGCACAAAGCTCTAACTGTCCCTTGGATAATCACTGCTTGCTGTGATACTTGGCCAGGGGACTGGAATTAGAATTAATTTAGTTCTAGTGCCACCGCACTCAATGAGCAGAGAAGTCGTGGTCGTTAGCCATGGTCCAGTGGTCAGGCGTAAGTGCAAGGGTCAAATGTGAGAACAAAAATAATTAATAAACTTTAAAAATATGTCCGTTCCTTTGCCATTCAGCACAAGATGCCTTTTAACCACAGAGCTCATTCACTTGATTTGCTCTAGAATTCCACATTTCCCTGAATGAGCAGGGTGATGGCGTGTGGAGGGATCATTCCACCTCCTTTCCCAACAAAGCACAGCCGCTGCTCACGTTCTTGAGAAGGGCATTTCAGCAGCACTTTGCCAGGAATCACTCATTTAACTCTCTGAGTCAACCACCAAGGCCATGCTTAGTGATCTCCTTCAGATAACCTCCTAGAACTAGAGATCATCTCTAGGCTGGAACTAGAGGTAGCCTCTAGGCAGGAATGAGAGATGTTCTCTAGGCAGGGACTAGAGATGGTACCTAGGCTGGAACTAAAGATCATCTCTAGGCTGGATCCAGAGATCACCTCTGTTTCTAACCCCCTGCCATGGACGGTGACATCTCCCACCAGACCAGGTTGCCTAGAGCCCCATCCAACCCGGCCTTGAACACTTCCAGGGATGAAACAGCCGCATTTTGCCTGTTCCAGTGCCTCAGCACCCTCACAGGAAAGAATTTCTTCTTCAGATCTAATCTAAATCTCCCCTCTTTTAGTTTGAACCCAGCCCTCTTGTCCTATCACTTGTTTCCCTCAATTATGAGAGGGAGTTCACCTCCTCCGGGGAAAATAAGGAAGGGGAAGGGAAGGGAACCAGTGCAATCACTGGGTGCCCAGTGCTTGCCTGCCCACAAACTGGTGGTGTTGGGAGGTTGAGAAGAATGCCAAGTATGCAGGGAAGACTGGAGAGGGAAAAGAATGTTAGGGTGGAGCACACTTCCAGAGATACTGTCAAAGGCTTCATTCATTTCCCCAAACAAACAAACTCGCTCTCACAGAACACGCTTCTTTATTGTCTCCCCACTACATTAAATATTTTTCATCCCTGGCTTAAAATCTACAGGCTTGATTCCAGCCGTGTGGCTGCTGATGCCTGAAGGGGTTTTTCTTCAGGGCGTTTCTTAAGAAAAGCTGAGACATGGCACAAACATGGAGAGTGCAAAGGGCTTCTGTTCCCTCTGGTTGTCAGTTGTGCTGATGAGATGTGATAAATGTAATACAGGGAGGTTGCTCAAGAGGAAATGTGTGTTTTGACATCACAGTTCATTTGAGATGAAAGGAATCCAGAACTGGAACCGGAATTGCCTCAGACGGAAAACTGGGCCACCAAGCTTGGGCACATTCAGCTTTTCAAGCAGTCCTAAGGAGACTTAGCTCTGGCATTCTAAAGCTCAGAGCTGCACCTGAACCTTCCACTTGAGTTCCCCTAGTTACAATCAGAGAATTGTTTATCTTGGAAAAGACCTTCAAATCATCAAATTCCAACCTTTAAGAGCATCAAGCTCAACCATTAACCTAACTGTCCCAAGCCCATGGCTCCATGATCTTGAAGGTCTTCACCATCCTAAACGATGCTGTGTTTCTCTAGGTCTCAGACTGGAGGTGTTCTGAGGCTTGTAGAATTCAAGGAATTTCACTTGTTTGGAGGTGTGTGGAGGGAGGAGATACAAGCATTTGGTTTTGTTGCTCTGTCCTGCTTATCACTGACCAGTACGGCAGACTGGGAGGCCTTATTTATACAGTCACTCAGCTGCACAGGCTGGGGAAGGTAGGACATCAATGTGTTTTCTCTCTCTTGCCTCACTGGAGGTCAGTTATCTCCATAACAACAGTGAGATGAGAGAAATGCCTTACACTCAGACTTACTTTTCTTTGGGTGCTGGTGTTTAAGCTCCATTCTCAGAGTGTATATGCATCTTCACAAAACTGCCAAAAATGGTTATCTCTGCTGCCATCTGAATCTGCTTATGGCCTTCTCTCCCCAAATCATTCTTTAAAGGGAAAGGACTGATTTCCAAACCCCTCCTCCTGTTATTTTTACCAAGCATTTGAGCCCATTGTCGTGTAAAGAAAAGGCCATGGGTTCCTGCATGTGGCAGGGCTCTCAGGAAACAATACTGGGAGAGAAGGAATGTGGGAAGTCTGTTCTCGCTTTTCCACTGCTGTCATTTGCAAACTCCAAACACTTCCAGCCACAGATGGGGTGAAAAGGACAGAACATGTTCCCATGTTCCCACTGGCAAAGCTTTCCTCAACTTTGCTAGGATCAGGATTTGGCCCACTCTGTGCAGCATTCCAAGCCTTGGCCTCAACTTTATTGGCTCCTCGTAGTAGACTCTGTCTGCTGAGGGAGGCCGTGCTTGCAGATAACTTGGATCTCATGAGTATCCACTACAGTTATCCTTGCATTGCTGCTAGAGCACCACCCTTGGGATCACATGAAAGGAAGGAGCCTGCACACAACTGTTCAGTGGTCTCTCCTTAAACACTTGCATTCTCTTCTCTGTCTGGCCTTTCCCTTACATCTCGATTGACTCATGATACTTGTTTCTGATGTCTGATGAGGGCTTGAGTCATAACGGTTGACATGAGGACTCACCTCAGAGTCTAGCCCTGTCTGAAATCTGTCTCCACGTGGACTCTTGGCTTTTGAGGAGGGGCTCAGCTCATGTGTTTCGCCACGAGGTGTTGGAGAATGCATGTCTGGAGGCCATTCATATCTGGGAGTGTCAGGGGACTGGGGAACTGTCCCAAGCCCATTGAAGTTTAAGGTGAGTTTGGAAGTTTGGAGGTAGAGCATGTTAGCTCTGACTCTCTACACAGTGAGCAGGCACTACAGAACCTTAGTCGTGCTCTCCAAGTCAGGCCCCGTAGTGCCTTGGGATGGATTTGCTGTAGCTATTCCAGAGGTTGTGCTCGCAGTGAAAGATTGTGGTGTAGATGAGTGTTTGCACATCAGAAAACCCCAGGAAGCTTATGCAGATGCAGACCCCCTCCCCAGAACATAACAGTGGTTTGATATGACTGTCCAGTGGTGTAAACACTGTCGCAGAAACCCAAAAGTCAGTGATGTGCAGGGGGAGCAGGTTTCAGATCTATAGGAGTAGATAGGGTCAGAAGGTTTGGACTAAAGCTGGTGGAATTGGTTTCCTAGACAGGTCTTACCATTTTCCTTTCCTTATTTCTCAGAGATGATCTCCTGGTGCAGAGATGAGGAGGGTGGAAATCCTGAGAAACGCAAATTTAAGGTGAGTTTGTAAAACACATGGGGGAAAGAGAAGTGTCTGACAAAGACCACTGCATAAATAACCAAAAAATGCATTTCTCAAAGACCAAACCACTTTCTAGTAGCAGCCAAGATAACTTTACACAGCCAGACAAACTTGTGTTAAATTAAAACAAAAAAATAATTAACCCCCCCCCCCCCCCAAGTATCACCCTAGAAAGTTATGTAAGATTCTATTTTAAAATCATCTGGTCCTCATTTACTAAATTTACTGCCTCAGAGCTGATGCCAAGCTGCTACATTTGATTTATAGAAATACGTTAGCACATTTTTCCATCGGGCTATTGTGGAGCCTATTTACTGCCTTTTTTTCTCATTGTAAGAAATGTTCTAAAGGAAAGGGACACGTTCGTTTTATCTTTTTTAAACAGCTTATTGATAGTTTCTTGCGGGATGCCCAGAGCCACACGGATAGTAAACAGCGCTGGGCGCTTAGGAACATTCCTCTCCGTTTTCAGATCCTTTACCATCCTCTATTTGAATTTTTTTTTTGCCTCCTTTGTAATTGAACAAAGTGATCCATCTGCCAAATGGATGTTTGAAAATGTCCGGTTTGTGCCAAACCACTTTTCTTAAGCACAGACTGCAAGTTGGTTTTTCTTTATTTTTTTTAGTTTTTCCAGGCAAATATTTAAACAGCAGCCGGGCTGTGATGCATTGCTGAGAGTTAAAAAAAACACCCCAATCCTACACACACAAAACCCAGACAGCGGGCGGGGAACAGTCGGGGTAGGATAAAGCTTCATAAATATTCTGTGAAAAATCTATCTAAAAATACCCTGCTAAACAACCCTCCTTCTTCCCCATCGAGGGTTTTCAAGTGGGGAATGACTGCAGCGAGGAGAACTTGACTGAACTTCACACACGTCATAGAATCATGGAATCGTATAGGTTAGAAAAAATCTTTATAAAAAGATCTTTAAGAGTCCAACCATTAACCTTCCTTACTCATTGAATTGTTTGTCCTTTGCTGAACTGTGTCCTTGGTGAGTCTATGCAACACAACTGGGTACCAGGACAGTTAGGTTCTTCAAGATTTCGAGAAGCCATTGTGGCTTCTTTTTATTCCTGTATCTGTCTCCCATTGAATTTACTTAGTTTGCCCCATGTGTGATGAGTTTATGGACATGGGATGGTTCTCTGCTTCAGGCCCTGCCCAGTTCTGTGTTCATCTCTCTATCTTCTGAAACCAAAATGCTGCAAGCAGAGGGAATTTTTTTGGTATTTCCAGCTTGAGCAGCAGTAGGTGTTATGAGACACCCCCTCTTCTGTGGCAAAGTCAGACTAGCTCAGTTCTAGTCCAGCACTCATACCAGTACCTGTTCTCCCAAAGTCCCTATGCAGCTATGTGAAACCTGTATCACCTGCACTCATTCTAGTGCTTTTTCTTGCCCCTCCATCTCTCTGGCTGATGGGCTTGAGGCAGTTGGGTTAATGGTTGGACTCGATGATCTTGAAGGTGTTTCCCAACCTAGGCTTCATTCTTTGACTGCTCTCTGTGGAATCTTATATTCAGATTTGGAGTCTCCTGAAGCCACACAACCAACTAACCCCAAATCTCCACATCATTTTAAAGCTGGTGGGATTGATATTTTTCCTTTTGATGCAGCAAATCCATCAGAACCTTCATACCAGCTTCAGAAGGACTTTTAAACTTTCCTGGCTGAGAGGGTTTCCCTGCAGCTCCTCAAGTGCAGACACCGCTCAGACGCTCCCAGGGTGTAGATGCACGGAGGCCAGCTCAACAGGCTGGTGAAAAGGAAGGAGGGGAAAGGCAAAAAGGTCATGGCTGGGAAAAAAATTCAGCACCATTTTTTGTGGGCTGGCATTTGTGTTTGCAGGTCAAAGTCAGTGTGAAGTTGGAAACGTTTTCCATGCTGTGCTTGGGACAGGGAATAAGGGTGCAAGACAAGCAAAGTGCTCGAGTCCAAATTTAATTTGACACTCCATGAAAATGAGACAATTGTGTGCTGGCTGGTCCAGGCCCAGGGATGTCACCCCCCATTACTGTCATTTGTTTGGCAGTTGCCAACATTTGGCTCTTTTCACAGCCCCCTTGATGCTACAGAAGGGCATTTCTTGGACTCCTGGGCAGCCTGAGGAAGACGAGCTTTGTTTTTTTGGGAGCTAATCCCCTTAAACCACTTCCTCTTCCCATCAGAGCGGGGGTTTTTGTTACTGCCTTTCAGTGTGTTTTGTTCTGTTCTGTTTTGGTCTAATGACCAAGTGCTCTTGGGGCTGTTTCCAGGTATCCTAAAAGGTCATCCCTGCATTTCTCCTCTCTTGCCATTCATAGGGGGAGGAGCAAGTGCTCCTCCTGCCTCTTTCTCTCAGGCTTTGTGGCTCCTCTGCAGCTTTTAGCCTTTTCTTTGCACTTGATGCAGGGAAGAATTTTGCCACCTGCATGTCTGGGCAGCTTTCAGCTCCACTCGATCATTATCATTGGTTTCTCATGCAGGGTTTTCAGAAAATTAAACCAAATACACACATGATGTGTACATTCAGTCATGGTTCTAGAGTTTAGATGTATCCTGTGTGAGCAGGTGTCTGCACATCACCCAGAATATACCAGATGTGCCATTTTCTAGATATCTCTTTGCTCTTAACAGCTTAATTTTGGGGGCTTCAGAAGTAAATGTGGATCCACCAGGGCTGAGACTGAGCATGGATGCTATGGAAAGGTCTATGTTAGCATGGCCCAGCGGACATAGAGCTGCAACTCCAGAGGCGTCCAGTGGATCCTACTGCATTATGCTCATTCTCATGGATAGTTGGGAGTTGGGTGCATGAACCTTTAGAATCCAACCCCTGAATTGTTGGGATGATAGCCAAGATAACTGAGCATCCTGGCTCAGCAATGCTCAGCTGGAGTTTGAGACTTACATCTCCCTTGTCCACAAATGTGTTTCTTCTGGTAGAAATGGGACATGCAGATGAGAAAACCCATAAAACAATAATCATCACCTCTTTAAAACATGTTTGAGCTGTTTCCATGTAAAATTTTGGTCTAGGAATTCTGGGAGCAGGAGACATTTGTCTCCTTACTCTCCTGGAGTAACAGTAGTAGAAAAATCTAGGCAAGTTACTGGTCCCTGAGGTTCAGCCAGATGAAAAGTTCATCCATCCTGTGTGAAATCATGACAGCCTGCTTGCTTAGGGGGCCATGACCTCTGCCACTTTCATCCTGTAAATACAAGTGGTCCAGTGAAGAACAGAGAATTATGCAGTCAAGCATTGCAGGGCTCTAAGTGGCTGAGAAGTTCTTCCCAGGACTTCTGAAAAACCTCTTAGATACAGTAGAAAGAATTACTGTTTTCCATTGTTTTCTGGTTCTGCTGTACTTAAAAACAAGAGACCCTAAATCCATTATTGCTTCAGCAACTTGAGCATCGATATCCTGCTCTCTGCACCAGTAGTCTGATGCCTCGGAGCTGCAGCAGCCAAACGTGCACTTCTGGGTTTTTTAGAGCACAGTAACACCTCACACAGGGCTTTTCTAGGTCACGTGAAGAAAGGATGTGGTTTTCTTGTTCTGCAGCAGAGAGCTGCAGCATAAAGGGCTCTAAGAATGCTGTGCAGCTTTGGCTGGGACAAGGGCTCCACCATTATTTGTCACAAACGGGTGAAACTCGCTGTTGATCCTTCCCAAGTGAAGTTAGCCCAGGTTTAACTTACACATTGGGCTCAGTAGCACAATAACTAGAAGGATGTGGGACAAATGGGGACTTGCAGCACAATGATTCTCACCCAAGTGCTCCGTAAGAATCATTCACACTTCCTCTTTGCTTTGGGTTCTGCTCATATTGAAGGTGCCACCAGGGTAAACTCCACCTTTTCATCCTCAGTGGTGGGTACCTAACTAGACTTTGCATCCTCATAGTAAAGAGCTTCTCTTTCTTTTCCTTTCTACTTCCATTTCCATCTTTGACTTTGGTAGTTGTTGCTAGTCCTCTGTGAAGGGACAGCAATCAGATGTAGATTGCACAGCTCCTGTTAGTCAGAGGCTTTCTCTAGGTCTTGGAGGGATGGGCTGCTGGGTGACTACTGACAAAAGATTTTGCCCCTTGTCCCCTTTCTGATGGTTGCACCCATAAATCTTTGTGTTGATCTAATTCGTTGGAGAAATTTAACCTGATCCCCTTCTCAGTGATAGAACAAAGGAAGATACAGGAATCGTTCCTCAGAGTCAACCTCCCCTGGTACAACTTGAAGCTGTTCCCTCTTCTCCTGGATAGAAGAGACCAACCCCCACCTCAGTGCAACCTTCTGAAGTTCAGAGAGTTGTCAAGAGTCAGAAGGCCTCCCCTGGCCCTCCCTTCTCCAGTTAACCCCCATCTCAGTTCCCTCAGTTCCACTTCTCAGAGCACTTGTGCTCCAGACTCGTCCCCAGCTCCGTTGTGTCAGCAATTCAGTAGGAAAAATTTATTAAATCAGAGATTTTTGATGTTTTTTAGCCATCCAGCAGATAAATGACAGTTCTGCCTCCATCCTGGAATGTCATGGTGGTGTGGCCCTGTGGGTCACTTAAGTAAAACAAACACCTTCCTCATCTGCCCTAGGTAACCAGATCTCAGCGAGGCCTTTCCCACTGCCGCAGGGAACCCTAATTATTATCAATTACTACCTGAACACACGCGGTTTGGGGACTCGGTGGATTTAGACGGATTTTCATTCCAGCCTAATTAGAAACTGCATGCTAATCTCCAGCCTCAGGCTCTTCCTACCCATCCTTGAGCGACTGCTCAACTTATCCTTTCAAAATAAACAAAGAGCTGCCACACGCCCAGCAGAAGCCCTGAAGGAGGCCACATACCCAGTGACACAGCAGTGTGAGATGACTTTTTTATTTTCACTAGCTTCACATGGGAAGATTTAACTTGGAAATTCCATTTCAGTGTTTCTAGAACAAGTTGATGTTTTCTTTCATGAGTGGTTGGGCACAATACGACCAAAAATAGAAATAGATAAATTGTGGGAGTATAAAGTACTGGAGCAGGTATCTGAATGAGGTTATGGGCTTTCCTATCTTGCATGACTTCCAGGGACCCCAAAATCATAAAGATCACTGAATCCTGGAATGCTTTGGTTTGGAAGAGACCTTCAGAAGTAATCTAGTCCAATCCTGCCATGGTCCCACCACCTGATATCATGACAGTGCTTTCATGAGCATTTTGGTAGGTTAGAAAAGTAGTGTCAGACTTCAGCCAAGGGTAGGTGGGTGTGTGTATCCTTATGGTCCCTGTTGTGTGGCAGCATGTGGTTTGGGGTTGCAGGATGATCATGAGAGTAGCCAGAGCTGCTCGTGTCCATTCACAAGGTTTGGTAGCTTGTCTTCAGCAAGCAATTGGACTCTTTTACTCTGTATGATACCAGCATTTCCATTGGAGGATGCACAGTGGCTTTAGGCTCTCAGGAGGAACAGTTTGTGCACATTACAGAGCAAATCAACGGAATGTGCGTTCATTCCAAGGACTCCAAACTCAGGCAGGGAAAAAAAAAAGCAACTGATAGCTCAAAGGAACTTGTTTAGGGTGGCAATTTCCTTGCCATATTTCAGTTCTCTGTCTCCAGCTATCCAGACTGTCTAAAATAAATCACTGCCCTGTTAAAAATGTATTTCCTGAGCAGTGGGGGCAGTGTGATCGGCTTGCTTGTGCTTAATTCTGGTCTTTTAAAAAAAAAAATTCTTCTAATGCAGGTTGCTGCATTTTGGCCATAAGAACCCCCTGCAGCTACAGACTGGGGGCTGAGTGGCTGGAGAGCAGCCTGGTAGAGAGGGACCTGGGAGTACTGGTTGACAGCTGGCTGAATGTGAGCCAGCAGTGTGCCCACATGGCACGAAAGGCCAATGGCTCATATCAGGAATAGTTTGGCCAGCAGGACTAGGGATGCAATTCTCCCCCTGTACTGGGCACTGGTCAGGCCTCCCTTCGAGTACTGGGAGCAGTTCTGGGCCCCTCACTTCAAGAAAGAGATTGAGGAACTGGAGTAGGTCCAGAGGAGCAACAAGGCTGGGGAAGGGACTGGAGGGAAAGTGATGAGGAGAGGCTGAGAGAGCTGGGGGTGTTTAACCTGGAGGAGACTCGGGGTGGAATCTTCTCCCTCTCTACAAATCCCTGAAGGGAGGTTCTAGTCTGATGGGTGTCAGGGCTCTTTTCCCAGGGAACTAGTGGTAGGACGAGAGGGCAGGGCCTGAAGCTGCCAGGGGTAGGTTAGGTTGGATGTTAGGAAGCCCTTCCTCATAGAGAGAGTGATCAGACCCTGGAATGGACTGCCCAGGGCAGTAGTGGAGTGTCCGTCCCTGGAGATGTTTAAGGTCAGACTGGATGTGGCACGCAGTACCCTGGTCTGGCTGATGTGGTGATGTGAGGTCATAGGCTGGGTTTGATGATCTTAGAGGTCTTTTCCAGACTCAATAATTCAGTGATTCTGTGATTTTCCATAAAACCCAGGTCTGTGACCATTCCTGTTGAAAGCTCTACCCTAAGACCTGATACTAAACCAAAAGATCATGTCTGCAAACGCTCAGGATGGGTTTTTTAACTACCACTCTGAGATTCTGGTGGGTTGTTTTGGTTTTTTCTCAGATAAAACCAAGGCACTGCCTGGGAGCAGGAGATCAAGAGGATGTCTTGAAGCTCAAAGGCAGGCGGGATCCGCTTTGGCTTGTCACCAGGTTGTGCTGGATTTGACAAATTAAATTTCATTAGAAGTGCAGGGGTGTGTTGGGAATCTGCCAGTAAATAACCATCTCCCTGGAGTCTCCCACTTTTTCCAGCCTCTGTTTTCCCTTCAGACTCCCAGTTCTGCCAGGGACAGTATTTTAAAAGCAAAAGCACAGATCTAAATGCCAGAATTAGGAGTCAGTAGATAATGAAGGTCAAATGGCTTTTCTGTTCCAGACGCTACTGGAATTGGTGACGTTATTTTATCACTTCTTCTCTCGCACTTTCTCTCAGTTGTTGCCACTGATGGGGCCAAGCCAAGGCCATGAACCCAGACCAGTTTGGAGACGGTTCCAGAGCTAATCTCTGTAACTGACCATTTTCTCTCCCAAACCCAAGCCCTGTGCTCATTCCCCCGGCTCTGAATTGTTTGGAGCTGCTTCAGATCTGGAGCTGAACTTCATGGCTGATGACCCTCTCTAGTCATCATCATCATTCAGTACTTCAGAGAATGAATTAAACACTCATCATTGTTCATCCCACCAAGCCACATCTGTGTGTTGAGCTCTGTTTGGTCTCTCAGGGCTTTGCAGACCCAAGAAGCGTTTCCTGGCCTGGCTCCTACTCAGCAAAGAAAGTTCTTTATCTTGTTTTCTGCTGCTCCTGTCAGGAAGGTTTTCTACTCCTTCTGACTGGAGGATGTAAGATGCTTCCATTTCCAAGCAGGAGCCTTAACCATGACAGTTGGTGTTTTCTGTCAAATTTAGCTGTTGAATTTCCTCTCCTGTACCAGCCCCGGCTGCTCCTAAGATTCAGCATGGGCTGGGTTGGCCTGCACAAAGCAGCTGCTTCTGCTTTGAAGCCCTGGCCAAGCCAAGTCTGTTTTCCTAAAGCCATCAGTCCTCACAGAACTGATATGAAGAGGGTTATTCCCAGCGGAGATAAATTTCTTGGTCCAGATTCTGGTTCCTAGAACCTTAGTTAGAACATTGTAAAATAACCCAGATGTCCTGCTGCTGCTCTTAGTAGAACATCCTAGATGACCTAATCCTAGATGACCTTCCACAAATCCCTTTTAATTAGCCCCTTTCCCAGAGTGTGCTGTGCCAGCAGATCATTAATACATTAATCTCACTGTAGTTGCAGCTGATTCTTTATTCCTTCTCTACAGAGGGAGTTTTACATTGAGGCCCTGTGAGGTTTTCAGTCACCTTCATCTACTGTAAAGTCTGTTCTCACCTTTGGAGAATCTAAGCACATTTGGGGGAGGACAGATGTGGGGTGGGGGATGATCTACAGTAAAATGTTGCAGATAACATTTCACCAAAAAAACCCATTTTAGTCTTGAAAAATAATTCTGAAGTCAACTCTGAAAATTTCTGTTGGGGGGAAAAAGGTGAAGAAGCAGGTAAATGCAGAGTTTGCTGTCTGTGGGGTTTATGAAGGTGGGACCTTATGGATGATCATGGGGACCATGGCAAGTTTAGGGTAGCATTTGGTCCTGCAGAGCATGGGGAGCCACTGGAAGGGCTATAAATTTCCACCTTTGAAGCATGAATTGAGGTGTAACTGATGGGGATTAAGGGCACATTTGTCCTTTGGGGAAACTGCTGGTTATTCTTATCTTAAAAGGCAGCTGGTTTACAGACCATAGAGTTAAATGCTGAGGATCAGGTCTTACAAGAACCCATGAGTGCTGTCAGCTGCTGAAGACCCTGCAAACAGAGGATGAGCTGTACTTTAGAGAATGGGAACCTGGGGCACCTGCTGTTGGAATGGTAAAGGGGAAAAGCCTAAGAAATGGGGAAATCAGATGGCAAAAGAATCTCTGAGACTTTCAGTGGTGGCACTTTGCACTGTTTCCCACTACATTCCGGGATCCAGTAAAGATTTCTGAAGGTATTTGCTCCATAGAACACCCACTGCTTGTTTTAATTAGCTCCGTCGCAATCTTAATGGGCCCCAGATGAAAATTTTGAGTGGGATCTTGTATGCAGTTCAGCATTAATGCAGAAGGATGGGCCTGACAGAAGCTGAACTTCCATCCCAGTTGGCACAGTCATAGTTCCTCTGGTCTGGGGCAAGACCCAGACAAATTAAACTCTGTGGGTTTGGGCCATCTCTAGAGTTTCACTTGCAAGACTTAAAAACACATTGAGGCTGTTTACGTTCCTTCTTGCTCATCTCTATTCAGGCTGCTCAGGCAAGAAAGGATTGCCTGTGGTGGGTGGCTTTTCTATTAAGAGGCAGTGGAAGCACATCAGCAATCTTTGGCTGATAGCAGACACCCCAAACCCCTCTCATGTTCTCTCATACAGAGCCTTTAATTCTTGCTGACATGCCTGGAGTTGAAAAAGCCAAGGAGGAGCTGTGTTAAGAGCTTGTAAACACAGAGCGTGGCCACACCTCACAGCTTCTACAGCCCCAGGGAAGAGATTTACCAACCTGTATCAGCCCTGAAATGCCCAGAACCAACTCCTTGCTAATAAAAACATAAGGGCTGGTCTCCATCTGCTGCCAATTTGTGTTCAGCTAATGATGTTAAGTAGAAAATAGCCACAGACATCTCTTAGTAGGTCCTTGAGTAAACAGTAGCTGTCACTCAAATGTTTTGTTAGCAGGGAGAGAAGGAAGTCCCAGTTCCTTCTCCCTGGGCTGTACATAACTGGTGGCTGGTGGGAATGGCCACATTGCTGCCCTTATCCTTGCCTTGGGTGATGGAAAGCAGTGCATGTTCACTTGCTGCATGGTCTGGACAAGTGCAACATATTCATACCAGTGAGGTGAGCTCTGCAGTGTAGTGAAAAGAATAAGTCTGTCTGCTACTTGAGGTCTGGGAGGAATTGTGGGGGGAAATCATGGAGCTGGTGCCCAAGACAAACTACCTTACGAGGTTTCCTCTCTGCTCTTGAGCTTGGGATGCAATGGGCGTGGGATGCCAGTGACTATAAACCAGCAGGGGCTGTGCAGTGAAAATCCCCTATGACACATGAGGAGCAGACATCCTCAGGAAGGGCAGGTTGAGCTGCAGCTGCTGGCACAAATCAGGTGCTTTGGCTTTATTGCCTGAGCTACAGAAGCAGATAAAGCTCTCAGGGATACATAAGGGGAAAAAAACTCCTCTAAACAGACATGAAATCTCTGAATGCTGGGATTTGCAGAGTATCTGGGAGCTGGCACTACAGTAGAGACTCTTCTTCTTGTGCCCTGGAAAGCATCTTGTGAGCTGGCAGTGCTCATGGTAGATGAGATTTGAGGTGCTGCACGTCAAGATGGAGGTACTGGATTAAAATTCAACTTCCTTAGGGGCCATCTGAGCCTGTTTCAGGCTTGTTTCAGCTTGTTCCTAACCGCTGCTCCAGAGGAGCCCCCTCCTTAAAATTCCTGCCTGTGCTAAATTGCCTTTTAGTCTTGATTTATCCTCCCATAAAGCACATCATGAGGAGGAGAAAATGTTTAAAGGGGGAACTGTCATGACTCACGCAGGGCACATTTTTGGTGGTTGTTTATGCACTTATCTTCTTTAAAAGGGGGATAAAGACCCACAGCTTAGATTTATGGTGGGAACTGAGGCAAAGTAATGTAGTGAAGGAGACCTTAAACTAGTGTGGCTTCTGGAAAAGGTCCTCTGTTAAAAGAATCACTGAAAAATATGAAGAGAAATGGGTTGGATTTGGAATCTTGGAAGGTTCCAAGAAAACCTTTGAGATTCTTCCCGTCCTTCCTCAAAGCCAGAAAACAACCACCTTACACTGGGGCTGTTTGATGTTGAAAGCTGGTGAACGTTTCTCTTATCAAAGCAACAGCAAGTGATGAAATCTCTTATCTCACTTGCAAAATCATCAATTCTGTGTTCCTCTTTGATTTCTTACACCCAAACTCCTTTCAAAATTGCACTGTGGTTTTCTTTTAAACTAGTTTTCTTGAGGGTGACCAAGAGACAAGTTGGTCTTGTGTGAGCCTGTCTTTGGGTTTCTCTTGGCAACCCCATCCTTCTGATGACAGGCACCCTGGCAGCCCCTTAAACAAGTATTCGAGCACCACATACAAGATAAGAAGACTCCAGGATAATTAGAAATGGGTTTGTTACTGCAAGGCCACCGTAGTTGACTTAATTACATGGTAAACAAGCTTCCTTATCTTTCCTATCGCCCATGTAAGGATGTCACCTTAAAGGTGATTCTTTGGGGGTGAGTGCTGAGGAGCCAAGTGGGAGCCTGTTGCTCAGCTCCAGTGTGGTCTCATTGGTGATGGATTGTTTGTTATGGCACAGAGTTAGTGCTGACACGCGCTTGGTTCTGCATGACGTGATTTGTGCCCCAAGGGCCTTCAGACAGTAAAGAGTAGGGGTGTGGTAACATATGGATGTGCCCGTGTGTTTGCGTGTTAGTAAGGCTGACAGAAGAAATACTCCGTAAACATGTAGGTCAGCAGCATTCATGTCTTCTTGGCTTTCACTGACAAAGCCCTGAGCCTAGGCTTTACCTGCTGGGTTGTCCTCTGCATGGGAACTTGGCTGCTACAGAACTGTAAACCAGCAAATGAGGAGTGTGAGGTGGGAACTTGTGAAGTGACAGAGGTACTTTCAGGATGGTGATGTCCTCCTAAAACAGTGGTGGTTCAGGTGCCTCCTAAAATAGCTTCAACTGTCCATATGAGATGCCAAATTCTTCCTGGCTCCATCTAGAAATCCCTTAGATGTGAGAAGCAACCAGCACAATCTTTACAAGTTCTCGTCTAATGGGGAGATAGATGAAGCTGTTCATGTTTTGCACTTAGATGCTATAACCCAATGGACTGTACCAATCCCATGAGGCACTGTTTTGCTAGAGACAAGCCCACTCCTTCACCAGAGAAAATCCTCCTGGTAAATATGTTCAGGGAAGCCGCATTTACTACGAAAATCAACATTTACTACCAAGATCTGCTGTGTTGTCCCTACCCAGGGTGGCAGTTCTTTGCTGGGGCCAAGGCTAACAAGGAGTTCTTTGCCTGACTTCTGGCAATGTGGGTGTTCGGTCAGCATCTGGGACAGAGAGTGTTTTCTTGCCCAAGTGAAAAGAAAGGCTGTTATGCTTCTGTTAAAAGGGCCTTTGGCTTTATAGACAGTGAAACTCACCATTATCTGGTGCTCCTGGCTTCCACCTACAGTGTGTTCATGGGGGGAACACAGGAGCTTTGTTTGTCCATGGTGATATCTCCATAGGAAATCCAGCATTGGGCTTCACTGGCTGCTTTCTTACCTTTCCTGCTCGAAGGATCCTTTTCACACACAGGGTTTCCCTGTTCCAAGCATTTCTTCATTGATCCAAGTGCTTTTCTTTTTCCCCTCCTTTGCAAGAAAAGGTCAATGAAACAGAGATGAACAAAGGAGGAAAATCTCTTTCCATTTGCTTCCCCCTCAGCCAACTCAAACAGCCCTGTGCCTCTCCTGATGATGCACAAACTGACCTCAGGATGGTGGGGGAACTCAGAGTCTCGTTAAAATACAATGGAATAACTTTGCCACTGTCTGCAATGTGTGGTTTAAATCAGCAGTATGACCTTTTTTTTAATATCCCTGTTAAGGGCTGAGGAATCTTGGCAGGTACCATAAACTGATCCATATTTCACTGTTCCAAAAGAATTTCTCAGGAAGGCTGATACCCAGGGCTGCTCAATAGTTCTGGAATGCTGAGCCCAGCAGTTCCTTCATCTGCAGAACTGATGTTGCAGAAGGTCAAACAGACCCTCCTCCAGGGTAAAATCAGCTACCTCATGTGCTCCTCTGAACAAGCTTTGAAAGCAACACAGCCAGTAAAGCAAAGCTCAACCAGTCCATGATTGTGGATTGAAAATATAATGTTTTATGAGCATTTTCAAAACTGCTTTTGTTGCTCTTCATATGGGGACAGTGCCTGGAGCCAGACCCACCATATGGACTACACAAACATAAACCATAGGCTTGATCTCTGTGCTGGAGATCGTTAATCTGCCTTTAAAATGACCAGTCATGCTCTCGGAGGTCATGTGGGTTGGATTTTTTTAAGCCTTTGAGTAACCCAGACATAATGTTGCTGTGGCCCTGCCTGTCATTCTGATAAGAGGCCACACACTCTGCTGTGTGTAGAATATCCAGGTAGACCACAGAGTCATAGAATCCTTTAGGTTGGAAGAGACCTTTGAGATCGTAGAATAATTAGGAATTGGAAGGGACCTTGAATCCAACCATTAACTATCCCAAGGCCACTGCTAAACCATGTCCCTAAGGATGAGGGACTGTCCACCGATAGTCTGCTCCTCTGTGTGAATTGCCTGACACTTCACATGTCAGGAAAGACTTGAAGTGCATGGAACGAAATAAAAATAGCACACCTCCCACCCTGACAGCTGTCAGGGAGTTGCTGAGCACTCTGCTGAGAAAACAGTGAGTTAAAGGATCAGGCAAAATGTTTGTGCCTCACTCACTCTTAATGCTTGCAGCAAGCCGTAACGTAATCCTGCTAGCATGAGACACGCAGGAGGAGCTGGAGGGTGAGCAGAGCTCCTTGGCTTTGGGATCTTCTCTGTTTGCCAGGAAGGAAACCTTGGCAATTGAGCAGTTTTCTTTTTCTGAAGAGCTTAGTAACTTTTGCTATTTGTGCTTCCAAACCCAGAGCTATGGTTGCCACAGATTACTCCTGATGCATTAAGAGGGTCTCTGAGGTATGGCGGTGGTTTCTGAGCTTCAGAAATGCTTGGATGGTCCTTCTGGTAGTATGTGGAGTACCCCAAATTCTTCTAGGCAACATTAATGATGCCTCATCTGAAAATTAGGAGGACACAACTACACAAAATGAATGAGAAATGAGTGTTGCTTTAAAACATACTCAGCCCATGCCAGAGAAATATATGGAGGGCATTGGTAAGCCTTTTTAGGGTCCTTCAGCTGCTTGCTAAAGGTTGCACAGCGGTGTCCCTTCTCTGCTCCCAGCAAATGAGGAAAACTGATGTCCTGGCAAAGACTGTTCCTGTCTGTCTGGATCTAAAGCGCTGAAGCAGGGAAGAGAAAATTCTATATGGGAGTGCAGCTAGCAACCAGCTGCTTGCGCCTCACAGGGGGCTGCGTAACTTGCAGACCCTCATCTTGGGTAAAATCAGCTACTTGGTGGGCTTGCAGTGTCAACCTTGGGGCAATACCTGTGAGCCAAAGGCTGGAGGATACTGGAGCGTTCAGATAGTACTTGGCCTTGTAGCTTAGGCAACCAAATAGATCTCCAGAAGTAAAATAAGGCTTCTTGGATGAGAGCTTTGGGATTAGTACCCTTCCATTCCTTGGGATTATTACCCTTCCTCCTCAGTTAATGCACTGATTGCTGTAGTGAGGTCAGAAGACATTCATTTGGCCGAACGAGAACAGTACTGCCCTGCTATCATCCAGCTCCTTTACAGGGTAAATTGTGGTACTAAAACAGTGATGGAAAGATAGATCCCATTAAAACCATTTTAAAATAAAACCAGTGAAAAGAGCCTTGCCACTGAGGATGGTGTTGTACGGACAATGCTCTGTGTACTGAGGGGTTTTACTGTGCACCCTTTTATAGCACAAAGAAACTGAGGTATCCTAAGGTGAGCTTTTCCCCTCCCTCTTGCTCTGGAATGAACAAACGCTTTGTGCCTTTGCTTCCTAGACAGGTTATTTACTGCTTGACTCCAAATTCCCCTTTTCATTGTGATGTTGTTATTTTTATGGGTGTAGTTCCCAAGCTGGATGAACTTTATCTGCCATTAGGATATCATCTCATCTGGTGGGGAGCAGCATTTCTAACTTTTTTTTTTGGTGGGGAAGAAATGTGCAACCCCAAATCCTGCTTTTCATGTCCATTTAAAACATGGAATTATAACATCATAATCTTTGCACAGGTAGGTTGGAAAAGACCTTCAAGATCATTAAGTCCAACCCTTAACCCAACTGTCCCAAGGCCACAGCTAAACTCTGTTCCTAAGCTCCAGATCTCCACTACTTCAAAACATGCCCAGGGACGGTGATTCAGCCCCTCCCTGGGCAGCTTTTTCCAAGGCTGATGACCCTTTCCATGGAGAAACTGTTCCTCATGTCCAACCTAAACTTCCCCTGGGGCAACCTAAGGCCATTTCCTCTTGTCCTATCACTTCTTCCTTGTGAGAAGAGACCAACCTATACCTCTCTACAACTTCTTTCAGTTAGTTGTAGACATCAGGGACCTTCTCAGCCTTTCTCAGTACTGTCAGCATGGGTCAGTAGGAGTCTGACTGCAGTTGTGGTGTTATTTAGCCTCATTAATTAACAAAAAACCCCAGTGGGGAGCAGGCCTGCCACTGATGCAAAGTGCTCACTTCTTGTGACATGGTGCACCAGAATTGTACAAGGAAGTGGAAACAAAGTCTACTTTTTTGAGCTTTCTACTGCTAGAGGTGTATGGCATTTGTTTGTGTTTCCAGGTCAGATGAGCTCCACGTGCTGAGCACCACAGCAGATGCCACCAACGCTCTGCTAACGGCGTGATCAGTAGCCCTGGGAGCTCCCTGAGCAAACTGTGCCAGCCCTGTAGTTCTGTGCCCAGGAGAAAAATAAATCCAAGTTAAGCTAAGGCTGGGGCTTGTTTAGCAGCTTTTTTCCTTCCTGTGGCAGAGCAGAAGCGGAATGTTGGGAAATTCAGCAGGTACAGGGGATAGATGAGAACTTCAAACTATGCTTTGGTGCTTTGCCATTTCATGAACTTTCAGATATAAGCTGTTGTGTAGGGCTTCTCTCAGCACATTTGTAGATGTTGAAGAGGTTGGTAGGGATCAAATACTGCCCCAGTAAGTGCTTAGTTTGTGCCAGACTGTGCCACTGCAGTCAAGCACATCACACTTGGTGGAAAAGCTGGAGGCGTAAGGGTTCAAACCCTCATCTTGCCTAGGGACTATGCAAGTACATACAGAGGGGTGTGTGTGAACATATGTATATATATGTATGTATGTACATGTACTTGCTTCTGGTTCATGTTTAGGTTGGCCCTGAGGATTCATTTCTTCCCCAAAAAGGTTGTCCAGGCCTGGCCCAGGCTGCCCAGGGCAGTGGTGGAGTCCCTGTGTCTGGAGTTGAAAAGCCATGGAGATGTGAAGTGATGGACAGGGTTTTGTGGGGATCTGGTAGTGCTGGGGAAGCAGTTGGACTTGAGGGTAGCTTAAAGGTCTTCTGCTACCCAAACAATTCTGTGATTCTGTGTTTATGTGACAGGCAGGAGGTACGCAAAAGAGATTCAATTTCATGTGCATTGAGAAGTGTCTGTTGCTAACTGTTCCGTGAAAGCCCTATAAGTAGTGCCCCATCCATCCCGTGCATTATGAGCTTGTGTGTGCTGATTGGAGGTTTTGCGGGTTCTCTTCCCTCTCATCATCAATCCAAGTTCTGCTTGAGGAATCTCAGGTCACCCCCTCTCATGCTTCTTTTCCCTTGGCTTTCCTGTGGCACTAACAAACTACCAGAACTTGAAAACCAGCCCAGGGTGATTGTTTTCAGCCCTGGGACAAACAGCTCTCGTGACACTGAGCCATTTGGGTTTCATGTTGTTATATTTGTGGGGTTTTTTTAATTTCTCCCAGTCACAGGAAGTTACATCCCCAGAGAAACATCTGACTGGCTACCAGTTAGGTGGTCATTCAAGCCCAGATTGGGCTTGCTGACAAAACAAAGGACAGGCCACTTGGCAGCAGATGCCTCTCAGAGTTTTCATGCATTTCTATATTTATGAGGGGCTTTTGGTTCTAGGGGTTTTTTTTCCCCCGAAGTTCTGGAAACCATTTTCCTTAAATTCTAACAATAATGAAAACCATTTGTTCATAGCAAGGTCTGCACAGGAGGCTTGCCTGGAATTCGCTGGCTCAGGGGGTCAGATGAGCTCATGGCCAAAGAGGGGAGATGAGTGTGGACCAAACCTTCACCAGCAGGCAAATGGGGCTGCCTATGCCACGTGTTGAGTGCCTGAGCCCAACCCTGTATCGAGTTTTCTCATGCACCAAAGCAAATCTCAAGGCTTTCATGGTCCAGCAGATGAAATGAGGAACTAACACCTAACCTTGACCTGAATTTCCCCTCTTATAGGAGAATAACCCTATCTGATGTTTGTTGTCACCCAACAGAACGTGACCTTTATGGCTCACCCAGCAACCAGTAGCTGGGTGCCCTCTGCTCCTCTTCCAGAGGAGGACCATTGCTTCCACTGGTGTGTCCAGGAACACACACAGCTGCCTTATTTCTGGAGTGTAATAAGAGCTGTTGTACCCACTGCTGTGGTGTCTGGGTCACTGGGACTTGTTTTGGACAGTCATTTGGGGCTGGAAGGGTTATTCCATGTGCTGTGCTTCACGGCCACTAGTACATCATAGCAGTGTCATCGTGAAGAACAAGGCTGGGCACAGACTTAAGCAGGGAGTTGTGTAGTTCACTGTTGGAGAAAGTGACCTGTTGGGGCATGATGGAAGATTGTGATTTCCCTCCTCCAGAGACCTGCTCCTGGAAACCAGCTGAGCTGCAGCTGGGACTGACTTTTTAAAATGTTTTTGACTTTTTTCTTGTTGGACAGATGATAGAGGTGGAGACTGTAAGTTCAAGAGGGGATTACAACAGGTCATTTATTTGGTGGCACTGAAACATGCTTTTTTAAGCGTGGAAGCTGTGGAGGTCAGAGGAGTCTCTTCCTGCTTTTGCTGAGTTTCAATTTACAAAACATTTTCCCTGGGACACCAACTCGAGGCATTTGACAACCCCCTTAGACTGAAGTTGTTTGGGAATTTCAGTTTTCTTCCAGCTTGGTTTTGTAACAAAAGACAATCCTACTTTGCCTAAAACTATCTCTTTTCATCAGAGCTAATGATGTGATTCTGAAAGAGCTGTAAAGATTTCAGGTTAGTTTATTTATTGATTTTTATTTAAATGCCCTGGATTTGTTATTTTTGGATGGAAAACTCCAGCTTAAAACTAAAACCCCAGCTCAAAAATACCTTCACTGTAACACAACTTAGTTATAAGACCCCTGAAATATGGGGGGGGGAACATTAAAAAAATTGAAGTACTTAAAAAAAACCCACCCCAAACCCACAATGAGGGAGGAAAAAAAGGACAAGTGTGGTTTAGATTTTAATTTGTGCTAAATGCAGATTTTTCTTTAGTATAGTTTCCTCAAAGCCTCAAATATTTCCCCCCCGTGCAGGAGTGAAGATTTTTTTCTAGTCCAGTTTATCAGGGATTTGGTAGAGAGCAGGACTTTATGGAAAGCTCCCTCACAAAAGCCCCTTTAATCATCGTGTGTTGCACCCCATGTCCCTCCTGTTTCATTCTAGGGAATCCTTAAATCTTACCCAGTTGCTCAAGTTTTGCCACTAGCTTAAACCAAGCACTGCCAGGACCTCTGGAAACCTTGAGCTGATCTCTGCTGGAGGGATTCAGAAGGCAGCCAAGGGACAGCAGATCACCTCTGGAAGGTTGGCCATCCCCTGAGCAGCCCCATAAACTAAACCAGTGAGTGAATCGGTGTGGGATGGTTCACTGCAAAGGCTTGTTTGTGTTGTTTAAGCTTAGAAATTGGAAAATTCAGAGCCAGCAGCACATATTTGTTCCTCTTTTAATGCTGAGCATCAGGAAGCCATTCTGTGAGCATTGGGCATCTGGTCTCTGAGCCCAGATGTGCTTGTGGCACTAGTCTGGCCGCTACCTTCTAAAGCTGTTGTGAGGGACAGCAACTGAACACAGTTTTGGAGCAGATGGACTCTTAGACAATTAGTCAAAGACACTTCAGCGTATCCATTACATTCCTGAGGAGCACAAGTGATAATTGAAGTCTGAAAAACCTCCTGCCTGAGTTTGGGAGGGCACCTGAGCTCCTGTTGCAGGCATTTAGCAGCGGGTTGGTGTGAGGTTGAACTTCTAACAGGTGTGTGAGCATCATGTTACTGCTTATGTAACTAGGAGCAGCAGCAGAACCTAGCCTGGAATTTGGGATACTGGTCTGCACTAATCCATCTTACTGGTGCCAGCTGGTTCCTGTCACTCGCTAACATTTTGCAGAGGCAGTCAATTGCAGGTTATGGCAGCTTCTTTAAATAGGGTGACTGGGCAGAGCCAGGGGAATGACCACACTGCCATGGCACAGATGAATGGCCCTGGTGTGGCTGGTAGAGGTGATGGATTTGCGGTCTACTTGATCTTGAATATCTTTGCCAACCTTGATGATTCTATGATTCTAACTTAGACCTCTATCTGTTAGAGTTTCTGTAAGGCTTGTGACATTTGTTCCACGTGATGTTGTGAGCCATAACCCCAAACTATAAATATCTCAGCCTAATTAAAGACCTGAAATGCATTTTGCAGCCTGACTAATAATCACATTTCCTAAAGTAGTTCTAAAGGAGGTAGCATGCAGAAGGATGAATGTGCCAAAGGGCTCGCTCCTGAGCTCCAAGCCGGTCAGTCCCTTGTGTTTTCTTCTGAGGGCATGTCAGTTTTCCTTAGGCAAAGGTGATGATGATGAGACCATTGATGAAGTAATGAAGACCAGTGTCAAGGACATAAGTATTCTTCAGGGTCTTCTGGATTGTCTGGTAAACTAATCTCATTTTTTTAAAAAAGGTGTTTAAATTCAAGGTACTTAACAGGGTAGAAATGTACTTTGGAGCCAGGCCAGTTGACCAGGGGGTTATGTTTTGGAAACCAGTGCGTCAGGCTTATTGTCATGGTGGGTGATGGGCTAACCATGTGCTCTCCATGTGACAGAGAACACCTGAAAGCAAATGCTGCTGCCTCTGCTTGGAGCAGATTGCGGAGAAAAGGTTGAGGAGGTGACATTTCCGTGCGTAGGGCATTAATGACATCCTGGCTGAGAGCCCGGGGCCTGCCTCTCCTCCTGTTTACCCTTTTAAAACACTGTTGCCAGATGGGTGAAGTCTGAACTGTGTCATCTAAAGAAGCACAGTCAATTCTTTTGTTGAAGATGAGAGATGGAGAAACTCCAGTTGGAAGGAGGCGACTAAAAATGCCTTTGGCTTTCAGTATCCGCACCTCACCACATTGTGGGTATCATAGAATCACAGAATGGTTTGGGTGGGAAGGAACCTTCAGAGCTCTACTAGTCCAACCTTCCTGCAGTGAGTAGGGACTTAACTAGAACACCAGCTTTCCTCCATACAGGCAGAAAGAACAAGTAATGTATTTGGCTGCACTTGGAGGCATTTTCTGTCAACTAATGGATGCAGCCTGAAAATCGAGAAAGCTGGAAGAACCTTTACTTTACAACCATTTGTAACTCAGCAGAAGCTTTAACAGCAGAAGAAAGACTTCTGATGCTGGTATGATTGTGTCTGCACTGGGGCCTTCACTATGATTAGCTGTTTCAATCTTTTTAATACAATAGTTTTCATGTATTCATCTTCAGAGCTGTGCTAGAGCCAGATAATATAGTAAGTTTAAGGGCTAGGGTCCTGTATATCTTCCTTTCCTAGCAGTGGTGTTGCCCACATGTTTGTTCTGCTTCGTGGGACAGATTTAGAAAAGCTTGTTTTGATCAACTGTTTGCTTGGTGTTCCCAAACCCCTGTCAGCTCTCCACAGAACCGGCTTGTTTGGGTCAGTCAGGGAATTCAGCAGCAATGGTCTGACCGAAGGAGAAGATAATTTGGCTTGTGGGTTGTTGGGTTTTGTGTTGGGCTTTCTCCTTCCGGAGTAATTACACAAGAATTGCAAAGCCACTTTCTAAAAGTGGGAAGAGAGGGGTCTGGAGTGAATCTGGAATGTCTGCTGGGTGTTTGGGAGTCAAACAAATTTCCAGAGTACAAAGACACAAGTGTCTTGGCTGCATGGCGGATGCTTACAGCTTATCCCAGCCCTTCTCATCTCTGCTCCCTTTTCACATTTTGCCTCATGAGCTCAGCCTTGTAGGCACATTGCTGGTGGATGCCTGCAGATATCTTGGTAAATGTAAGGAGAATAGGGTCAGCAGCCACTATAAATCTAACTAAACTAGAATCCAAACACTGAAGAGAGAAGAAAGGCTGATGGGCTGGAGGCCTAAGAGATTCTGGTTTGGACACTGTCCTGTTTGTGGAGTCAAAAAGGAGATAATAAGAAAAAAAGTGAAATTAAGAGGAAATGAAACCTCATTCTGTTTTCAACCTAAATGTATTGCTGACTGGCGTAAGCACATTTTCAGGGTGTGGGAACAGCAGTATCTTTCAGTTTTGGTCATCTTTTTGGCTCTTTTCTGCTGTGTTTCCCCATGGAGGATGTTCTCAGGCAGCAGTTGGATGCTCCTCCACCTTCCCTTACCCAGGCTCAGCTACCTGACTTTCCACCACAGCAGCTCCCAGCATCATGACAGCAGCCATCCCACCCTTCATCCCACTGCCATCAGGGCTGGCAGCAGAGCTGGCTGCTGCCCTCCTCTCCTCATGCTCCTACCTCCCTCCCACACCATTATTTTTAACTCAGATCAGTGTCTCGATTCGCTTCACCCCGTGGCCTCCTGCTTTTTCTGCCAACAGAAACAGGTTGTGAAACTGCAGAGTTAACCCTAGCTTCTTCAGGCTCCCCACAGCCCTTCTCACTCTGAGCAGCTCATCTCTGGCTGCTTGAAGCATCTCCCATGTTAATGTGGGAGGTGGCCCTAGCCTTTTCCACTGTGTCCCTCCACAATAGTTAAGAAGGAAAATCTCTCTCTGATAGATAACTGCTGTAATTGTGGAGCTGTGAAAGTAAAGCTAAACTGAAAATTGCACTACAAATGCCTTTCTGCACGGGATTTGTGTTTTGACTGTGCTGACCTCAACAGGCTCCAGGCATAACCCTCTCCTCACAATGAAGTCAACAGGGGTGGGACCCATAGGCAGCTCTGCCTGGAGAAGTCCAACCCCCTTTGTGGTCAGGGGAGAGTCAATGTGTTCTAGCACATTTCTGTCCTATTTTAGTCTTTTCATGGAGAGGAGCTGGCAATAGCAAGCTCAGCTTTGGAGACTGACATCTCCAGTCAGCTGATGTGTACCCTCAAACTTTCCAGTTACTTCACTTGGCTCCAGACCAAGCCTTGGCAGATCAGCATTTAGTTGTGACCATTCACATAGTTATAATGATGGTAACCTTTGAGTTCTTGCCTCATAAGAACTTAAACTAAATGAGGCTGTTGGAGAGGAGGCCCACAGGTTATTGCAGTTTAACTGCCCTGGGTGCTCTCAGCACTTGGTGATGACTGACAAGGTTTCTGTGCTTGTAATGACGGATACCAATTTACAGCATGAGCGTCTCAAAATAATCTGTGTAGGAAGAGCACTTCTTGAGGTCACCTAGCCCAACTTCCTGCTCAAAGAAGCAGCAGGTATTTGAGCCACCTAGTCACTCAGGGCTTTGTCCAGCTGGTCTTGAAAACCTCCATGGATGGAGACTTCATGATCTCTCTGTGCATCCTGCTCTGCTGCTTGGCTGTCCTTGTGGGGAAATTGCCCTTTTGTGATGTACAACTGTTGCGTCTCATCTTCCCACCAGATACCCCTGAAGAGCCTGGCTGTTCTTCAGGATAACCTCTTTGTGGGTTCTGTAGGGCTGCTGATGGATCATCCCAAAGCCATCACTTCTCCAGGCTGAATGAGCTCTGATCCCTCGGCCTTTCCTCACAGGTTAGGTGCTCTAGCTGTAACCCTTGTGGTGGCCCTACACTGAACTTGCTGGAATCTCCCCTGTATCACGTGGGGTGTGAGAGTGAAACTGGACTCAGATATGCTCTAATGAGCACAGAGTGAAGGGGAACAACCACTTCCCCATATCTGCTGGCCATGCTCTGCTGCTGGGTACAGCCCCATGCTCTGCAGTCTCCCATTGCTTGCTGCTGGCACACAGGCAACTGGCTCCCTACCAGGGCTCCCATGTCTCCTGTAGCAGCTAGTTGCTCCCCAACCTGTACTGTTCCATTAGTAGGTTTCTGGATTTCTTCTCTTTATGACTCATTTCAGGGTGAGAAATAGCCTGTCTGTCCATCTTCACTGCTGCTGGCAGACCCTCAGTCAGTCTTAAACTGTTTGTCTTTAACTGAGGCTTGAGGCTACAGTCCCAGTTAAAGCTAAGCCTTGGCATTACTGACTGAGTGCTTCTCTCCCAGAAGAGTTGTGGAGAGCTCTGCTTCTCGGTCTTCCTCCAAGTTAAACAAAAGCTCCAGACTGTCCTGAGGGAGGCCATGAAGATGCAGGGGGGACTGAGGGAGATGATGAAGAGGCTCTTCTCTTCCCTCTCCCCCACCTTTGGCAAGACATTTGCTCTCCATTGATCTTGGCATGGGTTTGTGGCTGCTGGGGAGGTGAGCAAGGAGTTATACTTGATGTTTCCATCCCCATCTCCTTGCACCTGCAGATGATCTTGGTGGTGGGGACAGAAAGTGTCCTCTGCTCCTGTTTTAAAGGGGCTTAGCCCATTTCTCTGGAGAAAACATTGCCTTTTAGTCACCAGAGTGCTTGGAGGCAACCCAGGTTATTTCAGCAGAAAAGACACTAAAACATCCCTCATTTTCTGTACTGGGTCAGGATATTTACTTCTAATTTCAGGGACACAGTCATCACAGCAGACCCTCTCCTTTTCTTTAGCACCTCTGCACACTCCGGCCTGGAACCCAACCACTCATGAGCTGTGCTGTGGGACGACTCTTGCACAACCACAAGTGTGAATGGTCCCCTGCCCCAGCCCTTCCTCAAAGGACTCCTTAGAATAGCCGAGAGGCCACCTAAGTGACAGCAAGTCTCAATTAAGATTTAATTTGGAGGCCAAAAACGATCCAAAAAATCACAGATTTAGTCTCAGGGATTAAGGAAAACAAAATCATTCGGCTGGCTGGATAAAATTCACATTCCTTTCCATTGTGATCACCCAGCATCAAGGAAACGTTTGAAACGTTGGCAGTCTCCTCCGATGTGCCTGCGAAAGTTATTATATTGCTTCAAGTCAGCTAAGAAAAAAGGAACTGAGCGTTGGAGCGCCGACGTGTTGTATAAATCTTCATCAGGATCGCTGCTTGTTCTTACAGAAATAGTCTGATTGATGGTGGGACCCCAGGGGTGACCTTTAGAAGAGCCCACATCAAATGGAGGGGCCGAACTGCAGTCCACCACCCCCACGTTGGCAGTTCTCCTCCTCCTCTAGACAGCGATGTCATCTCTAGCCGTAAAATCAATTGAAGAATGTCTGTCTCGCTAAAGGGGAAAAAGAAGCCCTTTTCTCAGCACCGTTGAAACGGTTGGGTACCTGCACCGGGGAGTTAAATGACCATGAAATCTCCTTCCTCAACTCAAATCAAGGGGTCCTGGGTCAACAGGGATGTTTTTGTGGGGTCTGGGTAGAGAGTGACAGGAATCCTGGCTCTATGCCACTATTAATTTGCTGTTTAATTAGTGTGGGAACAGTTTGCCACTCATGTCTAACATCACATTTCATGCTAGAGGAAGGAGAAATTTGGTTTGCAGAGGGGTTCCTACGCAGCATTCACTTGTCTTCCTGCTGAACATGGGCAGGTCTCAAAGGAGACGTATGGGGCAACAATAATCCCTCTCTAATAATCCACGGGGAGTTGCAGATGGCTCATCTGAATTTACACCGCCAGCATTTTATCCTTGTGTATGCTTTATTCCTTCAAATAAGGCCAAGAAAGAGCAGAACGATTCACTTTCCACTTACAGAATAGCCAATGTGACCTGAGTGGACTAGCAGAATAGCAGTGGTGTTGTCCTCCCTCACTATGAACTGCCTAAAGAACGAAAAGATATGGTGATGTAAATTCAGCCATGGGGAAATCCATGGGGCTGGAAGGCCTTGGGCTGATAAGGAATATCTGAGGCAGACCCAGGGAGAGACTTGCACTTGCAACAAATGATCTCTGTTGGCTTTCAAATTCTTATTTTAAAATTCACTCTGAGCTTTCTCCACCAGAATTTATGATGTTTCCTCTCAACAAATGCACGTCCAGGGCTTTGGCTCCTTCTTGCACATGAGTGGCAACTCTGCAAATAAGCCCACTGCTGACACTCTCTGATTTGCTTTAGGAAATGGGGCAGAAATTTCTCATGAAACACTTCTACATTAAAGATGAATTTCCCTGTAGGAGGAGGTAAGTTACAAAGCTCAGCTGTCACACAGAGAATACGGGTTAAGATTAAGCCCATCACAGTAGCCCAACAATTAATTTAGCCTTTAACAAGCATAAAGAGCAAATTAGAAATAATAAAATAAGGTTGTTGCATATTTAAAGAAGAGAGACCACACTCTTACAGACTCACAGGTTGAGGCTCAGCTCTTGGCAGCTCTTATCTTGCTAGGGATGCTGCTCCTATTGTCTTCCTCCAACCCTTCTCACTGGGCTTCTCCCATCCCTACAAATGTTAATGTAGCCCAAGGAAACCATATCTGCCCACTGGCTTGGTTGTTTTTACTCTGTCTCCTCTCTTGTAAAAAGGAAACCACAAGTGTTCACCTTCTGTTTTTAGTCATTTCCTCTCTGCTTGGCCAACCCCAGTTTTTACAGGAGCTCCCAGTTATCAGGGCTGAACAAGCCCACAGGGAGCCCAGTGCTCGTTTCGCTGACACCAAATCCAGTGGAGCTTCACTGAGTAATGGGTTCATTGTGTTCCTCAGGGAAAGGGGGTTCTGCCTGAATTGCTTTTACACAGCACAGTTGTTGCTCAAAATACTTTTACATCTTGTTCCTTGAGCTACTCCTGAAGCTCTTCTTAGCTAATTGAGCTTAACGGAGCAGACCTCTGCTTGGGGCTCATTTCTGTCTTTTGTGGGGTTTTTTCCCTCCAGGTGGTTGCTTTGGCACAAATTCCCCTTTGCTGAATCTTGCAAATGAGACAAAGAGTTGGGAAGAGGTGGACATGCCACCCCAAAACCTTTTTCCTCTTTCATCAGAATAAAAATCTACATTAAAAGCATCCCAAGGAATAGTGAAACCAGGTACAGAGTGCCTTAGGTCCTCCCCTCATTTGAACTCCCTCTAGGGAGGGCATGGAGCCTTCTCAAAGCATCATTAGGTATCCAAAGGTAGAACCATCTGCTGAGATTCAAGCAAATGTCAAGGTGAGGTGAGATAATGAGTCTCACTGGGCTTGCGAGTGAGGTTATAATAAAAATTGCTCAAAATGGTGCCCAGGACATTACAGATTTGCTGAAAGATTCATGGCCCAGAAGGAGCTTTTTACAGTAAATCTGGTTTGAAAACGGTTTAGAGAGTTCTGTGCCAGGAAGGCTGGAGCCAATAGAAACAGAACAGCCTAGACTGCTGGTGGTTTGGATGCTGGATGAAGAGGTGGCTTTGAGGGAAAAGACAGTGGTGGCCTCTGGGATGCTTGAAGTCAAAAGAAATAACAGAAATCTGTTACTGTAAAATGGGAGATTGGGATCAGTGTCGTTATTTATATTCAGATATACTTTAAATTCTCTTTTTTCCTGCTTCTGAGGTGAGACTTGCTTTCTGAGCAGACAGATTATGGCACTGCAGTTTCTCGGGGATATCGTGTTTATCTGTGCTAAGGTCAGGTTGCTCAACACACGCTTAAGTCAATAAACCCTGAAGACAGTCTGTAGCTACTGCTACATGTTCTCCCTAAAATAACCAAGTAGGAAACTGGCACTGCTCGAGCAAGACTTTAGCATGTTGTTTCAGTATTCTTTATTGTTGTAGGAATTGGGCAAAGCAGCAGGGATTACCTAGGAGTAAAATACTTATCCTTCTGGTACTCAGAGGTAGCAGCAAATGTGCCTGGAGGGATGGCTGAGTGCAGAGGCTGAGGTGTGGATGCGGGTACCTCTGTTTTTCCAGAGCTGTTGGTTCATATGGAGACCAGCTGTGAAGAAAGGGAGACCTTTGCAAAAGGCTGAAGTATGTGCGAGGGCACTCGCAGCAGCGCCGCGGGTTGCGTGTGGAGTTAGTCTTTGCGTTGCTGTTTATTGCCCTGTTGTTTAGAATTAACAGGAGTGGTATGTGTCCTGTAAATGAACACATGGGATTGTTTCCAAACTCTCTACCCATTTATTTCTCTTCTAAGTAGAAACTAACAGCATCTGCAGAAATTGTTCATCGTAAATAAACTCCCTGACAAATATTTGGATTTTTTTTTCCTCCGTGTAAGTTAGTCGTAAATATTTTTGTCATCAGTCAATTGTTACCAGAAATAACTCAGTCCTGGAATTCACTCCCGATAATAGGTTACATCTTCCTGGAGTAACCGCATTCCAGAGGTCACATTCTGCAAATAGCTTTTCTAAATCACTAGCCAAGTAGTCTGAAGGGATTCTATAGGACTGCTGTTGTGAAATCCAGCTTTCCTGGCAGCCATCTGCATTTAATCACTTTTTAGGGAAAGAAAGTTCTGTGCGGTGTTTTTGGACCCAGGTTTTTCTTTTTGTGAGCACACACAGAATCACATACCTGCAGGTATCTCCTAATTCACATCTGATGTTCGTGTGAAGACGTTCATTCCCCAAAACCACAGCAGGGTCTTGCTAATAATGACCATTTTTCAGTGTCAAGTTCTACTTTGGCAACAGCTTCAACATTCTCATTGTAAAGAACTGAGCACTAGGCGTTTGTGCTTTGACAGCAGAGCACTGCAGGGCTCACACATGTTCTCATCTTCGTTAAGAACCAGACATCAACTAAGAGTCTGGAACAGGTAATGAAGGAACAGTTTTTCCTTAAGTCAAACTGAAGTTATGGCTCCTTAGAGCAGGAGTCGGTGATAAGGGAGAAGGGGTGAAAAGAGATGGATGGGATGGAGTGATGTCCTTCAGGAGACATCACCTGAATTTAAAAGAACCTGAATTTGAAAGATACTCAGTTATCAAGAATTTTCTCTCTTTTCTTCCAGGTAGAAAAGTGTTTCAACTGAACCTTTTTTGACTTTGGGAGCCTATGGAGGGTTGTTTTTTTTTCCCAAAGGGTAACATTTTGCTCTGTATTAGATATACGTGGTGGATAATTTCATTTAACCAGACCTCTGATTTTTCCCTAGGAAACCGTTCACAGTGGGGAAAAAGGCTTTGTTTAGGCTATGAGCAGCCTGCTTTAGTTAAGGGAGTCCCTGGTTGGAGATGTCCTTGCTCACTGCAGGATGTTGGACTAGGTGAGCTTTGAAGTTCCCTTGCAACCCAGAGTACTCTGTGATTCTCAGATTCTGTACACCTTTGGCCTTTGGTGCAGAGTCAGGAGTTCAACCAGGCAGTGAGGGCGTCCTCAGGATCCCATGAATGGCAGATCATGCTCTGCTGAGTCAACCAGAACCTGCAGCACAGGGTTTAAGCTGATTTTATCCTCTTAGAGTGGCAATGTCTGCTCTGGCATTAATCTTGATGAATAGTTGAACTTGATGATCTTAAAGGTCTCTTCCAACCAAAGAGGCTCTGTAATGCAAGGGAAACCATTGACTATATTTAAGCACCTGCAGGCAGCAGAATGAACTTGTATCAGATCAGCTTTCGTTGTTGGATAACACTCATTGCAAGAGAGACAGCAGTACCGTATGATTCTCCCCACATCAGTGAAAAGAGCTTTCTGTGTTTTCACCTGATGCACAGAGGCCCCTGGCAAAGGCTTCAGAACAAAACTAAAAATAGCTCCATTAATCCCAAGGAAACTTTGAGCTTGGGATATTTTTTTGGGCAATAAACTACAATCCTATTTTTTATGCCCACTGATTCTGGAAAGCAGAGTTCAGTGCCCCTCTGTGTTGGGCCAGAAAGAGCATTGGGAAGGGCAGGGTTGCTCAGTGCTGTGTTTGAAGGGCTATCAAATAGCAGCAGTGTCGGATCATGTGGATTTTCATCTTGTAACTCTATGATTTTATGTGTTTTAATTACTGATACAGAAGGATTTCCGTGGGACAGCTGAGCCTTAGGGCAGGCACTAATTAAATGAGCAAAGGGGGCTGAGATCTGTTTGCCTCAACTGTATCACAACATTCTCAGGCAGGTCAGCACAAACTTCCTCCTCCCCTTCTCATCTGAGCTGTGGGTACCCAACCGTGTGGTGTTTTCATAACCATCAGATTTACGTAACAGCGGATAAACTCAAAACACTGAAAGAAACCAGGTCAGGAACTGGATGGTAGCTGCTCCAGTAGCTTTCCAGAATCCCTGAGGACTCTCACGCCAAATCCCCAGCTGCAGCTTTATGTGGAGAAAGGCTGTTTTTCCACCTTGGATCAGTGTTGTTGGGAAAAAACTTGATTCAATCAGAAAAGTTGGTGTGCTCAGGGCAGCTTAGGAATGTATGCAAGCTCAGCCTGGTCCCTCTTCTTCCTTCCAGCAGGGTGAGTTTAACACACTATAGAGATTTGAAGATCATGGACTGCTTGCCTAAAGCCACCAGTGAAGAGTGACCCTAGAACAATAAACCATAGCCCAGAATATGCCCTGATGATAGGAATATGGATTAAGGGTTGGCAGTTTCTTCCAGCAACCTTGTTCTTCTGTCCAAATGACAATATTTTTGCTCCTGTCTGATCTGCTGGCTTCTAGGCTGGTTTTTATTGCCTGTTTTCACTGGTGTCACAAGGCCTGGGTTTGTGTGGGGTAGGGTTAGGACACAAACCCTGGGTTTATGTATGTGCTGGCTGTACTCTTTACCCAAGCAGGTTTTATCCTGTATCTGCGAGCTACAGACTTTCCAGAGCTTTCTCAGGATCATCTGGAGCTGGCTTGAATCAGAGACAGGATATTGACCCTCGTGTCTGAGCCAGTCTGGCAATTCCCACATTTGCAGGCACTGGACAGAAGCAGACTGTTCCCTAGCAGAGGGTGCCTCGTATTTCTTGCCAGTGCTGACAGTCAGCTGCTGCTTTTTGCATTCCCTCGTATTCCTAATGCACAACCTCAGGCTGAAGGTCAAAGGGTGGATCCTGGATGTTCCCGTGCAAGGAAAATCAATTTAGATGCACAAAAGACAAGAGCAGTCAGTGCAGAAGGTCACTGCATGGTCTCAGCTCCTCTCTGGAGTTGGAAATTTGAACAGGGACAAAGGAGGGGGATGAAAAAGGAGGGATTGATGGAGCAGGATTGCTTGTGGCCTGGCAGAAAAAGAGCTTGAGAAGAGGCAGAAGGACTATCTGCAACTGACCCGTCCAAGCATGCCAGGATCTGGACTACCCCTAGATCTCATCAGCAGTACTGTTTTGGCCTCAGTTGTGATGGACCTTTCAGGGAGAGGTCCATCAAGTTTGGTTTTCAAATCCAAGCTGGGACATTTTATTTTATGGAGAAATTTGCTGTCAGGCAGTTTGCTTTGAATCATTTAAGTGACATCCTCACACAAGGATGGATAAATGTCCTTTTGAGCTTAAAGCAGTGACATAAAGCTGTGAGTCTGCTCTCCTGGTGTAGCAGGAAAACCTGCTTGACCTATAACTTGACCCCATAGAGCTAAGAAATACTATCCAAGGGGCTTGGGGGGAAGTCTTTGCCTTATAAAGATGGCCATTAGCAAGAAGAATGTTAGCAACAGCCAAAGATATTCTTGAGGAGCCAGGACAGAAGGCTTGGAATGAAAGGTGATGGGGAAAGGAACTCATTATTGCATTGTGCTTAAGCTGAACTTCACCAAGGGAGCTAAACTCTGAGGAGCTCATGTCAACCTCTGGTAGAAAGACACCCAATAACAGATTCCCCAAGGGCTGCTCAGTAGTAACTGCTTCAAATTGAAGCACCAATATCCCTTTGGACATGGAGTGTTTTGCAGAGCACAACAGCTCCCTGAGGACCAGACCTTCTGGGTTCACCTAGAGCCAGATACTTGATGCAGAGTCCTAAGCCCCATTGACTTCAGCAGGTTAGTGAAACAGGATCTTGGTTTGGCATCTACTTCGCATTTGGTGGGGTTATAAATAGCTCATTTGGCTGAATTTCTTATTTCCAGATTTTAAAATATTTTTTTAACCTCAGCTACAGTTTTTTACTTTCAGAGGAGCCTCCAAATGCCAGACTTGAGCTTGGGAAGCGCAGATACCTGAGGCTCAGTCCAGTCCCGGCTGCTCACTGCCTTCCCGCTGGGGGCAGGAAAGGGCCAGATGATGGAGCTTGGCACTGTCACCCAGGGTTGTTTTGAGTTCCTAGGAATTTAACCCTATGGCTTTGACCTTTGACAAGAACACTTAATTATTTCCAGCTCTCCAGCCAGGTCATAAACTGGCCCTTTAGAGAAGTTTCCTGCTCTCCATAAAAAAGCTCTTGGCTCCAAATAGAGGGGCTTCTCGGATCAGCGGGATGCCATGGGTGGGTTGAAGTGTTCAGCATTTGGTTTTGTTTTTAAAAGTTGATGAGTCCGCATTCCCCAGTGCCATCCTGAGTCCAGATTTTGAGTCTCCTAAAATTTTCCTCTTGTTATTTTTTTTTCTTGCTTCCCCCTGATTCTACAATTTGAGATTGTTCCGTTGTAAAGCCAGAAAACTTGTCTACAAAAAGCAGAATGAAATTTCCCACCTTTTTCTTTTATTTTCTGTTACCTCCTCTATTTTCTGCTCTCTTCTTTAGTCACTTTAGTTTCTTCTCTTCCCTTCCTCTTCCCTTCCTCTTCCCTTCCTCTTCCCTTCCTCTTCCCTTCCTCTTCCCTTCCTCTTCCCTTCCTCTTCCCTTCCTCTTCCCTTCCTCTTCCTTGCCTTTTTTTATCTTCATGCTCAAGCTTGGATAATAATCAATACTTCAATTGATACAGATACCCAGCAGTGACTGCCCGGTGCTCTTCAACCGTTCCATTCCACTAGCAGCTCCTGAGTGTCTCTTCCCCTGACTGATGTAGCAAGCTCCATATGAAGCTTTCGCATTTGTTGGTTAGACCAGAGTACCCCAGAACTTGGAAGACAAGAGCCCAGCTGCAACATATGAAGAAATATTTCATCCCACACAGACCTGAACAGCCACGATGCAGAGGAGGGAAGAGCCTTTGCCCACCAGCCTGGTGAGAGTCCTGCAGAGGTGGGTGAGTGCTGACCCTCCAGCACACCAGTTAGGAGCTATGGGAAGCATTGGAGTCCTACAGAAATAACAGGGAGGTTTACTGGAGAGTATAATTCTGCCTTCCCACTGAACAGCTTTACCGGTAAGTCATGGGGTTTTTCCTTACATGGGGCTGTGGTTGCTGGGGACATTCCTTTCCAATGAAAAGGCGGCTTGCTCTACCAGAAACCATTCGCCCACATTTCTAGCATGAGGCACCATAAGGCAGCAAAACAGAGCTGAAAAACAAGCTTTTACCAAAACACCTATTTTTAGACCCATTTCCCAGCCTTTGCAGCTGAGGGCTGAAGCAGAGCCTGGTTCTCCCCAAGGGTGCTTGTCCCTGCAGCTGGCTTGAAGCAGGTGGATCCAGGGTTGGACTGGAACAGGCTGGGACACCTGTACCCTGTGCAGCTTCAGCCAAGACTGAGCTGCATCCAGAACCTCCCCTTGGTGAACCCCACCCTTCACCTCATGGGTTTGTGGGTCATCAGGATACCGCAACCATAACAGAGATGATAAAAAAATACATGAGAACATTCTGCAGGCCACCAGCCCTCAGGAAGAGGGCTATGTCTCAATATAAGTCTGTTCTAGAGCTGGTAACCAGAGATGTGGTTTGACCAAAGCTGGTAAAACAGTGCAGAATCTCAGTTGCTGGAAACAACCAAAGCTGGGAGGAGTGGCTGACACAGTAGAGGGCTGGGTTGCCATTCAGTGGGACCTGGACAGGCTGGAGCAGGAGAGCTGGGCAGGGAGGAATTGAATGAAATTCAACAAGGGCAGTGTAGAGTCTGGCATCTGGGCAAGAACAACCCCAGGGACCGGTATAGGTTGGGGACTGACCTGCTGGAGAGCAGTGAAGGAGAAAGGGACCAGGGGGTCCTAGTGGCCAGCAGGATGACTGTGAGGCAGCAATGGGCCCTTGTGGCCAAGAAGGCCAATGGCATCCTGTGGTGGATCAGAAGCAGGGTGGTTAGGAGATCGAGAGAGGTTCTCCTCTCCTTCTACTCTGCCCTGGTGAGACCACATCCAGAATACTGTGTCCAGTTCTGGGCCCCTTCAGTTCCAGAAGGACACAGAACTGCTTGAGAGAGTCCAGTGCAGAGCCACAAAGATGATGGAGTGGAGCATCTCCCTGATGAGGAAAGGCTGAGAGAGCTAGGTCTCTTTAGCTTGGAATAAAGAAGACTGAGGGGTAACCTCATTAATGTTGATCAGGAGGAAGGAGCCAGGCTCTGCTTATTGGCATCCAATGACAGGACAAGGAGCAATGGGTGTCAGCTGGAACAGAGGAGGTTCCACACCAAGATGAGAAGAAACTTCTTCCCAGTGAGGGTGACAGAGCACTGGAGAGGGCTGCCAAGGGAGGTTGTGGAGTCTTCTTCTCTAGAGACGTTTAAAATCCACCTGGTCTGTTTCTGTGTGATTGGATCAAGGGGATCCTGCTCTGGTGGGGGGATTGGCCTGGATCTTTCGATGTCCCTTAGAATCCCTAACACTGTGATTCTGTGACTGTCAGCAAAGCTGAAGTCTCTGTCCTGAAGGGTTTTTTTATTATAATTTTGCCCTTTTTCAGTCTCCTGCCTGTACTTTTATTTCTCAAAATAAATAAATAACAATCAAACTCAGCCATTAAACATTCCCACTCCCCATTACACCGTGTGGTATTTTAAATACCATCTTTCAGAGCCCTTTATTTTTTTAAAATGAAAAAGCTTTATGGCGTAAATATTTTCCCCATGAGGTTAGGAACCAAACGTGTCGGACACTATATATTTTAGACTGTTCTGGTATATTAGATCATGGTCTTTTGTGGTTAGGACCGACGTCAGGCCACCTCAAAGCCGCACCAGAAGAGCCACAAGGAGGAAAAGATGGAGCTTTCGATGTACGGGGGGAATCTGGAACACCCAAAACCTTTGTGTGGGAATGTTCTGCTGTTTTTCCAACAGAACTAATGTTGGAGTTGGGTCGTGGGGCTGCCCTGCCTTGTCCTGTGTGCAGAGTGTTTAATTCCTGCCTTGTGCTGGCCCTGTCCTCCTGTGCTCAGGCCATAACCCTTCCATCAGAGGCAGGTGAGCAGCCATCAAAAGGGTTTGAGGAGAAGGCATTGCCTCCATGGATCCCAGGGTTATAGAGGTGTTTTTCTTTCTGGTTGGGTTTATTTTTTGCCCTGCAGTTTTCTTTGTGAATTTGCTAGTTGTTTCTGAGCCATGAAAGGACTCATCTGCCTGGAAGGTCTTCTCCTGTTTCCAACCATAGTTGTTGGGTTGATGAAAACTCTTGTACTTTTATGCTTTGTCTTGGGGAGGACTTATTCCAACCCCTTCCCAGCAGACAGCAAAGCGTGGTTCCCTCTGCTGACCTTGTGTTAAAAGTCAGAGACAACACATGAGGTGTCCCATGTTTCCATGAAGCCTTGGAGAACCTGAATTACAGCTGGTACCCTCTTGGAGAAGGGACTCATCCCCTACCCCAGTGTGTCAGTTAGGTGCTGGGACTGCTCTTACAGGACTCTGCAATCCATCACCTCCCATTTTCTTTGTGACAGCTATGGATTTGGAGTCTGAAACCAGGCAAGTCAGCAGAATGTTTAAGTGCCCTATGACTATTTTATTACGTTTCACTCTTGTGGTTTCATATAGCTGTTGCGACCTTCTAGCTTTAGTGGGGCTTTCCTGTGCGACGTGCAGAACAGAGCTATAGATAACAATTGATTCAGAAATGATCTTACGTGACCCACATGGGAACTTAGACCTGAGCAGCCTGTCCTGTACTTTGGGTACTGACTGCACAGCAACGTGACTGCAAAGGTCACAGACCTGAGGGATTCCTGTTGGAAACTTGTAGGGAATTGATTTCCAGTAAAGAGCTCACTCAGGCTTGGGTTGGACTAGATGATCTCCAGAGGTCCCTTCCAACCCCCACCCTTCTGTGATTTATTGTCTTCATTTGTTTACGGACAATCTAGAGACTCAATGAGATAATGACTTGCATGAAATAGTGGCAATTGTGAAGTGAAATCTAAGCAAAATGAACTGGATTTTGCCTTCCCCTCCTGTCATCATCCTTGTAAATGGGTTGTACAGAAGCACCACCAGCATATTTCACACATAGTGTGAAATACCAGCCCTTGTTTTAGATTCTAATATGTCTGTAGCACTGCAGAGAAGGAAATGGGTTCTTATGACTCTGCACATGAGACAAAACCCCAGGAGCTGATTCTGTTGCTTTGCTCCCCGCTTTTGATTTCCTAACAGCTTGATGCTAGCTTTAATATTAGCCTTTGTGATTGGCATAATGTACTCAGGGATTTCCTTAGCTGGGTTTGGACAAGGGAGTTGGTGCTAGCCTCATCTGTACCCTCTGTAACATACATACCTTTAGATATCCTTATGGACCAACCATATCCACACATGTACCCTCCAGCGAGATTGCAGAGTGGGGGCTGGTCTCTTCTCATAAGAAACAAGCGATAGGACAAGAGGGAATGGCCTCAAGTTGCCCCAAGCGAAGTTTAGGTTGACCTTGAGGAAAAACTTCTCCATTGAAAGGGCCATCAGGCCTTGGAACAGGCTGCCCAGGGAGGGTTTCAAAGTTGTGGAGATCTGGTGCTTAGGGACAGGGTTTAGCAGTGGGTTGGGACTGTTAGGGTAATAGTTAGGCTTGATGAGCTTGAAGGACTTTTCCAACCTAAATGATTCTTATTCTATGATTCTAAGATACTAGTGTCTGCTTATCATGGCATTAGCTCAGGACACACTGTTGCTTGGAAGCCCTGAAAGATAGGGAAGTGGTTCTTCCTTGCCTTGGGTTATTGTAAACACAATTAGTGATGTTGGACAGGGGGTTATCAGGGAGTAATAAGGAACTTGCTAACTTTCCTGGGAAAGACATTCACTGTGCCTTTTCCAAACCACCATGCTTATGGCTGTGATTTTCAATGACAAAACCCCTCAGCTAGGTGCTGAAAATAGGATTAGGGTTCCACATTCCATATTTAATCTCTTGTCTAATCTGTGGGTCTCCTCTCCTTTTCCTGATCCCCCTTCTCTGCTGGAGAGGTGTCATGGTGTGATGGAACTGCAGTATTGTAACCCTGCGTATGGGCTATATGTTATCAACACTTGATGGGCACTTGGTCTAATGAGATAAGAATCTAGACTGCAAAAGATGGAACCAGTAAACTAAAACCAACTGCTTAGAGCATCACATGAAGTAGCAGGTGCTGCAGCACCAGTGTGGCTCCTGGGGAATGGATTCAAAAGGCATGTGGTGAAACAGAGCATCATGCTGAATATATCACAACCCTCCAGCACCACCACCACCACCATGAGATTCTGTAAAACACACCCAGAGAAACCAGGTTTCTTGTGTCAGCTCTGCTGTGGGGTTCAGCACTGGGATCCCATAAATTTGTTTATAATTTTCATTATCAGCATTTTCATAATTCTGATAAGAGGGGGGATGGGACCATTTAAACATTAACTGTTGGCTACTTGCCTGGTGGACTTAAGGACTAATTGCAGTGGGTTTGGCTTAAACAAACAGACTCTCTGATGAACTTTATAAAAAATACATGATAAAGGAGAAAAAGCTTTAAAATCTGAAGGATTACAGTGCAAGCCTATTAAGTTCAAGGTCTAAACCTGGAGTTGAGATGACCTCCCTCCTTCTCTACTCCAACAAAACATCTGAATTTTTAGATTGGGAGGTAACTGGTGGGTGAGAGAGGAGACTTGTTCTGCTCCTGGTGCATAGACCAGCCTCCCTCATGCTGCTTCAAGAGGGATTGGAACCATTATGACCTATTTGGCAACAGGCTTTGAGATCCATCCCTGAAGAGACACAGGAGGAGCAAGTTGCCTTTATAACCTTGGAATGTCTCGCACGTTGTTATGCTGCTTCAGCTTGGAAAATCTGAGTAGCTGGATTTTGGACGAGGTTTTAGTGTTTTGTGATTCATTTGCAGGGAATTCCTGACTTCTTGAGGCTATTTTCCCTTATTTGTAGGTATTTGCTCTCCTGAGGCAGTTTGCTGCACCTGACCTCACTCTTCCCACACCAGCACGTCTTACACCAGCATGAGGTGTTTGAGGTGAGGTAGATGAAAGCAAAACCCCAAAGCTGTGGTCGAGTGGCAGCTCGCCATGCTTGGGCTCAACTGTGACTCCGGGCTGGCTGAGCAAGTAGTGGTGGGACTTGTGGCAGGTCAGAAGCTCAATGGCAGCCATGGACAGAGTTGCTGTTATCTGCACAGGAACTCTTGGTGCAGGTGGGGTGTTTGGCATGGAAAGTCCTGAGCTAAACATGATAGGCAATAGATATTAAAACAGTTCTGAGTATCAACTGTTCACAGTTACTGCCTGGATAGAAGAACCTGCAGTCTCCAGCAGCTCTTTCCTTTAGCAGCTTTCTCCCATAGCTCCTATTTGAACAATATTCCTATTCCATATTCTCAAACACAAAAGTTTGCTGTTTTGAAGCCTTCTGCAGTGAACAAGTGCAGTTATAACCTGCCCGTGGCTCCTCATCAATAGATTTGAAACCTTGTACATGGCCACAGCTGCTGCTCAGGATGGTGTCACTCATGAGAAGGTGCAGCTGTCCCCTTGTGAGGGATCAGGGTTTCAATAAGGTGCCTTTTTCTTACTATCATCATCTGTGCTCTGTGCTACCAGTTACAAATCACACAAGTACTGGTGGGGCTGCTTGTTTTTTAAAGAAAACAGAGATCTAATTTTTCTCCAGTCTAATTATTTCATGGCTTCAGAATTTGTTGTCCAGTTCCTTAGTCAGTGCAGCCTTGAAAATCCGAATCTCCTAAAGCTCAGCCCCCAGAAGGTCCCACACAGATGATGCTTGTGGGAGAGGAGAAGGTAAGGAGGAGAAGGAGATAAGCTGGAAGGGGGTGTTTGCAGCTAACTCTGCTGTCTGTGGGGCTCTTGGGGAATCGTTTCTGTTTAGCCTCTGAGCCTGAATTCTTCCAGCCTTGTTTAGACTTTCTGAGCTCCCTTAAAGGTCAGCAGAGAGAAAACATGAATCGGCTCTTCCAGAGGGAACTGCCCCTTCTCTGTCTTCGTTTGGCAACGCAGGGAAAGTGTCTAAATCATAGCGATAGGAGAGCAATCTGCTGGTTCTGCTTTCTCCCTTCCCCTCAAGTAAAGTTTCCTCCCTGAATGAGTGACCCAGGCTTGGTACCAGTTTCATTCCCAATAGTCCTTGACATACAACCTAAAAAAAACCCTCCTTAGACCCCACACTTATCCCTCGTAGTTCACAGCTTATTCTGGAGCTGATGAAAACCAGAGCTGATGTCACGGGCTATTTTTATACAGTGATGTGTAAAATACTTGGGGTTTGTAACAGTGAATGACCACACTGTTCCTGTAAGTAAATAATTTCAATGTTGATGTTTCCATTTTTGTAGAATGAGGGATATCAGAGCTGAGCTCAGCAAGTTTTGTGGTTGTTCTATTTTTTCCAATTGCTTCCAAGTTGTTAAGCCCCATTTCTACCCCTGTCCTCTACCCCCAGGTCACCTCCAAGAGCAGACACTGGGGTATCGCCTGCATTTGGTCTCACAATACAAGCAGGAGAGTAGTTGCACCCTGGGGTGGTGGAAGAGAGAGTTAGGACCCGAATGCCCAGCTCTGAAGTCTGATGGATAATTGTGATTAACTGTCAGATACTTGGTTTTTCCAGTTTCTCCTTTGCTGCTGATGAAGCATTTGGGGAGCCAGTGTGCTCTCTGCCAACTCCTACTGTTGCTTTTTTCCTTAAAATTCAGAGTAAAAATGCTTGTACGTGCTATTTTTTAGTGTTGAAGACCAGCAGCCTCACCTGGGGAAAACATGACAGAGTAAGGTGGTGGGCAAAGAAAGGGCTCTTTTCCGAAAGGATTGAGATACCTAAAGCGGGTTTGTGATGCTTCTGTCTAAATGCAGATCCCCCAACCTTTTCTGCTGTCCCAGGGGATCTGAAAATCCAGCTCCAGGCCTCAGCAATTGCACCAGAGCTCTGCATGAAGCTCTTGGTGGGGCAGTTTTGTAGCTTCTCATTTCTGAAAGGGGGAGATAAACCCATCCATAGCTTTTACCGCCCAAGGACAGTGAATTTGTGTAGCTCACATCCCTGGAGAACACTTGAAGCAGCTGAACAGTGTCCTGAAGTGGTTGTCTCTGTTACATCTCTTCCTGGCTTTATTACTCATCTAATTATGAAGGTACAGACATGAAGGACTGACTCTGCAGCTAAACACTCCTTGTAGGGACCAGCTCTTACTCCAAGGATGTTCAGGTTTCTTTCAATATTCATCTATACAAATCTCATATTCAGGGAGCTGCTCAGAAAGGACCAAAGCTCTTTGCATCTTCATAAAAAGCATTCCACTGCCCAGCAAGCAGCCGCCTGCGTAAGAGAAAGGAAATACCCCTGTTGTCTGCCCAGGAGCAGCTGCAGCATCAGGCCGGGATGTTTTCTCTAACACAGCATTACCCTCCTCTCTTACATCTGCGTCACTTTGAGAAAAACAAGAAGATAATCTTCTCATTGCCACCTTCTCCACTTCCAGCTTTCAGAATTATTTTCATGGTTTGAATTGCTGATCCCACGTTACAATGCATAGCCCAGACTGGAGCAGTAATTGCACCCTAAATATTAGTCGTAGAAAGCACTGCAATAACTTCTTGACACTTAAAGGGTCATGATAATTAATACTTTTTACCTGTATCTTCTTCAGAGTGTCTCCTCAAATTCATATGATAGCGATGTGCTCTTGCTCATGTTTGTTTTACATCACTGTGCGTGCTGTTACAGTCTGCCTCTGGAGTACAAATAGTTACCCCAGACCTGCACCGGTTTGGAATATCTGTGGAAAAGCAGTCGCTGGAAGCAGCTGCTGAAACCCTTGACTTGCTGAACTTCAGTCAGAACTGGGAAGATACCTCCATCCCCAGCTGCTGTGGGCCAGGAAGGGGGAATCCAGTCTGGGAGAAATGGAAAATGCTTGAGAGGCTTTAAACAGTTTTGTCCACTGAGGAAGAGGTGAATCAGTGACTGTCAAAGAGCAGAGGCACGTGCAGCATCAGGGGGTCTGCAGACCCCGAGGTTTGTGCGATGTACACCACCTGATAGAGAATCAGAGAATCCTTTAGGTTGGGAAAAGACCTTTAAGATCATTGAGTCCAACCATTTACCCAACTGTCCCAAGGCCTCTGCTAAACTCTGTCCTTAAGCTCCAGATCAACATGATTTTGAAACACATCCAGGGATGGTGATCCAACTCCCTCTCTCTTCTCTCTCCCTCTTTAACAAAGACCCAACCTTTCCTTCATCCCAGTCTGATCCTTCTGCCTTGGAGATGTGCCCTCTCCTCAGAGCCATGCCACTCTCCTCAGCGTTTATGTCCTCATCCCAGGTAAAAATTACAGACCATGGCAGGAATTAGTTGTTGTTTTGAACACACAACCTCTTATTAGAGTGTTTTTGAGCAAAACAGCGGAGAGCTTGTTACCTCCCTCTGCCGCTCTCCTGACGGGATCTGTGTTTTCTAAACAAACTTTAATATCCTCTGCTAAAGCAGCGAAGGTTGTTTTCAACAGGAATGCCCTGACTGTAATCACGAACTACGTATGTGCCCTTTCAAAAAACCCCAAACCAAACAACCCAATAACCACCATCTGCCGCTTTCTCAGTAAACACCGCAGCGTTATGTCACCAGCTCGATTACGCGGGTCACCGGGGTGTGGGCGACTGGCTGCAGCTGTTTAAAAACCAGCGATGAAATCGAGCTTTGCTTGGGGAGCAGCAAATCCATTACTGAATGTTCGTCACTGAGCAAGGGGCTCGCTGTAGCCAGCCAAGCGTGTGCCTGTACGTCAGCGGGTTCTTACTGACTGGTGGTGCTGCAGGCAAGGCTAACAGGCGGGGGGCTGCAGAACAGGTCTGATGAGGAGAGGCTGAGAGAGCTGGGGCTGTTCAGACTGGAGAAGAGGAGGCTGAGGGGAGACCTCACTGCTCTCTACAACTACCTGAAGGGAGGTTGCAGTGAGGCAGGTGTTGGCTTCTTCTCCCTAGTGAGTAGTGATAAGACCAGAGGAAATGGGGTCAAGCTGTGCCAGGGGAGGTTCAGATGGGATCTTAGGAAAAGCTTTTTCACGGAAAAAGGGGGGAGGCCCTGGAACAGGCTGCCCAAGGAGGTGATGGTGGCACCATCCCTAGAAGGGTTCAAAAAACAGATGGATGTGGTGTTTCAGGTAATGGTTCAGTGGTTCAGGGTTGTACAGTAGATGGTTGGATTTGATGATATTGAAGGTCTTTTCCAACCTTGATGATTCTATGAACAACAGCAGCAGATACTGGGAAGACTGCCCGAAAGCTTCACTCTGTGTCTCTGGCCAAGGCTGGGGAGGTGTGATGGCTTTTTGGCCAAGAGGTCTCTGTGGCCACACATGTGGGGGTTTAGTTTTATTCTTTTAGAAAAACACCAGCCCAAAGGATGGAGGCTCTGCTGTGCAGGGGAGAAAGATGGGGAAAAGAGTTTTGGAGGAGGAAATCTGTGGACCCCCTTGAAATCTGAAGCTGGAAGTAGGGACAGAAATTTGGACTGAATTGTAGTTGATCAAATTCAGAGAGCAAAAGCATTGGACAGGATGGAGAGTGTGTGAGAAAGGCAGATAAAAGGAAAAAAGGATTGAAAGAACATTTAAGAAACAGAGTAGGGGAGTCTCTCTTCTCCCTCACCTCCCAAGATACCACTTTATTCTTTAAAGAAATGGTGGAAACTTGAAAGCTCCAGGTTAAGAGCTGCTTGTTTCAGTCGGAGCCTTTTTAGATTAGCACAAACACTTCTAAACAGTTGGCACAGGAGGTGGCAGAAGCAGGCTCAGTCCTTCTTTCAACGGTTTGATTTTTGGAGAGGTTTTTGGTGTTGTTGATGGTTTGGGCTTTCTGTTTGGTCAACATGCAACAACATGTTGTGGGAAGGTACCTATTGCAATTAGCAAGATGCAAAGAGCTTTATAAGGTTTCCATGGCCTGTTTATTACTCAGGAGTTGCCTATGTTTGTGCTGCGCATGTTGTGCCTGGTCCTTTATGTCTGTGTAGCAACCAGCTGAAACCCACTGGTGCAGAGCCCATAGTCCTAAGCAGACTGGTCTGGTGCAGAGCCCATAGTCCTAAGCAGACTGGTCTCTGGGCAGGTTCTTTGAGGGGTTCAAAGCCAGGTTGGACTGTGCTTTGAGCAACCCAGTCTAGTGAGAGGTGTCCCTGCCCATGACAGAGTTTTGGAACTAGATGATCATTAAGGTTCTGCCAACCTAAACCATTCTGTGATCCCTGTGGCTGAGTAAAACCTCCATGAACTTGTATCAAAGGATTTTTGAAGTCGTTTTAGGAGCATGATGTGAATTAGCCTGAGCAGGTGCTAGTGCCAGAGAAGGGGGAGGTTGGTGTCACTTCACAGCTAAAAGCCACCCACCATCAAGGCTGCTTTTCATGTGCTCTGCTGGAAACAGAAGGACCTCTCAGGCTGGATGGGGAGTCTGAAGGGACCGAATCGGCTTTGGAGGGAGGAAATAAAAAACATCAGAAAAAAATTACTGCTGCAAATAAAGGTAGTTTTTAATGACTTGTAAGTTAAGACTAGACTGAAGGAAAACATCATGATTTACAGAAATCCCCTCCCTTGCCTTCAAAGTGAGCAGGACATTTTCCAAGTCCAACCAGTTGCATTAATCCAGTCAGCAGACACCTCAGGCTCCGACAGAAATCCCAGTGCACTTGGTGGAGATCATATCTCTGGTCCAGTGTAGGATAAACCTGGAGTATGAAGGAACAGAGCTTTGAGCATCCATGTTCTTTCCGTGAGCTCTTTTGAACAGGTTTGAGCTGCTCAAGTGAAGTATTTGGATTTTGCATCAATTTGTTTGGGCTTTAGAAAAACAAACCACAAGGGTTGGTTCTTCTCTATTGATGCTCCTTTGAGAAAGGAAACCTGTCCTGGTTTTGTCCCATGACAGAGACCCAGGAAAATACTACCCTGATAGATTTCTCTGCTGTAGCCTTACTGAATTAAAATGGGAATCATAGGAAGATTTTACTTGGAAGGGACCTTAAAGATCATCCAGTGCCAGCCCCCTGCTGTGGGCAGCAACACCTCCCACCAGACCAAGTTGCTCAAAGCCCCATCCAACCTCAAGTACCTCCAGGAAGGAGCTTCACCTGTTGAATCTGACCAGTTCCAGCACTAGTCAGGCTGTCCAGTTCCATCATGTGTTGCTGTGCAGGTCTTTACTGTCTGCTGTGCAGGGCAGTAGGAATGGGAAATATCTACAGCAGTTCTGACATAATAGTTTGTTTGCAGCAACTGGAACTGGGACACACACAGACACACACAGACACACACAGACACACACAGACACACACAGACACACACACACAGACACACACAGACACACACACACAGACACACACACACGATGCAAACAGAAAAATAACCATCATGGGGAAGACAAGAAGTCACTAACTGGCAACAGGAGTCTCACCGGCTGCTGTGCGAAGCTTCCTGAAAAGCAAGAGCATTTCTTCAGCGTGTTGGCACATACCAGAAAAATTTTGTAAGCTTCCTTGGGGAAGATGGATGGATGGTGGTGTTACCTAATGTCCGCCCTCCTCATGTCTTTCTAATAGAGTTACAAAATTCAGAGGCAGTTTGATCTTTGTTTCTTTCAAAGGACTCTAAACAGAACAGTGTGTTGCTACCTCTAAAGGGGGGAGGAAAACGTTTCCTGCCAGTTCTTACATCAAGGGTTAAGTGACCTTGGTTGAAGCTTTGCATTTCAAAGCTGTGATCTGCAGAGTTAGGTTCTGAAGGTAGAAGCTCTGACTCCTACGTGTGCAGCCTCCCACACAACAGTTAATGTTTGAACAAAGGCTTCTGGCTGGATTGAAGCCCTCACAATTAGCCAGTCATTTACAAAAAGAGGGGTTTTTCTAGCTTCTCAAAGCCAGCATAAAAAAACCCCAGATCTTATTGCTTAAAGGATGTAGTATCGTTTGTCAGGGAATGTGCTGGCATCTGCAAACCAGGGTGAGTTGATCTTGGTGAAATAATAATTTTCTTTTCATAAATAATCTTCTTTGCCACTTCTGGGTGAGTGGGGTGAGCATCAGCTCCTGGGGAGAAGCCTACAGTTGAGTATGACACTGGCAGCAGAATAGGACAAGAAGTAGAGCTGGGTTAACCAAATACTCCAGTCTTGAGTGGGCATATTGGTTCACCCTCTGAGCAGAGTCTGTTGTGCCATGCATCAGCCTCTTGCTTACGCTCTGGCAATATAATCAAGAATTTGCTTAGTTCACAGTGTCACAATGGAATCCAGTCAAAAACTAGAGTGAGTAATAGAACAGCAAAGTTCTAGCCATGAACTGGACATTACTTGGCGCCAGTAATAACCTTGTGATGGTACAGATGCTGACTGTCCTTTCTCTGATGTTTTATTAAGGGAATGAGGACAGATGAAAATCCTTTTAACCACTCCGCTGCATTCTGAAGTTCTTGTAATCTCATGGTGGCCTGGCTTTGCCCTTGCTTTCCTTTCCTTTCCTTTTACATGTTGAGTGACATTGTCCATGTTGGAAAGTGCAGGTGGAGGTTGGTTTAACACCCTCTCCCTCCCACCTCCACCCTTGGCTTGTGGTTCCCTCATCAGGCTGTTTTGCCTCTTTCCATGGAACAGGTGGTAGATGCTGATGGCCAAAACTAGAGGAGCCAGGAGAGTTCTGTAGATGTGGATGAGAGTCCAGAATGGTAGGAGTACAGCAAATGCCAGTTGCCCTGCAGGAAGAAAACCTGCTGACTCGCCTTTAGTCCTCAGCTTCTGTGCACAGGCTGCTCTTACAACTCTGAGTTACTCAGAATTAGTATTGATTAAGCACAATCTGTTTGCTAATAAATATTAGAACGGGGCAGGAGGAAGATTTCAGACAGTTAAGCAACATCAGGTCAACTGAGCCAAAGTGGTCATTCCAAGTACAGGGTGAAAAACATTCTCTCACCTTGACCTGGATTATAAAACGTTGACATTAAAAGGCTGCTGCTCCTTGTAACGAGCGTGGTTTTGTAATTTAAAGCAATCTGATCTCCTGAAAGTGCCTTGCTGGGCCTGCAGCTGACATCATGTTTGTCTGAGTCTTAACAGATCCAGCAGGACCAGTGCAATTAACACAACCTTCAGCTCCCTGTAGTTTTGGACAGAGTTGTGGAAAAGACACTTGGAGTTAAAGACAACAGTTCCCTAGAGATCTCAATTTCACCAGCTTTGTTAGAAATTAAAATGCAGCCCTTAAAGCTGTGGCTGGATCCAGTTTATCTCTGATTCCTTGCTTACCAGTTGTTGTTCTTTTAATCCCTGGACATGTGTAAAAGTCAGGGAGATCTGGAGCTTAGGGACAGGGTTTAGCAGTGGGCTTGGCACAGTTGGGGTAATGGTTGGACTCAATGAGCTTGAGGGTCTTCTCCAACCTAAGTGATTCTGTTCTTGCATTCTGTCAAGAAACCCTTCTGGAAAAGTCCTCTGTTGCCTTGCCGAAGAGTGTTGGATGCAAGTCACCATGGTGAGGGGTCAGGGCCTGCCTATGGTATTGGCTCAGTCTGGAAATCTGAGCGATGCTCTGAATTTGCCTCTAAACATGGAGCAGCAGAAGAGGTGAAGGTGAAAGAAGTTCAAGAAGTGTTCTGCATGGCCATGGAAGATTGGAGAGATGACCATCTGAGGAGAAGGGAAGCAGCAACACTAAGGTTCCAGTGTCAGTGCAAGCCTTATGGTTATCCAATTTCCACTGCTGTGCAAACTGGGTGAAGGTGGGGCAGCTGTTAGGGCAACCTTCCAGAAGAGCTGTGGCTGCTGGTCGTCGTCATTGGATCATTGTGGCTCTGCAGCACTAGTTTTCGGAGTAGTGCTGGGTCCTTCAGTAGCTCTGGCTTTCAGGGAGGTTGCAGCCACTCAGCTCCAACTTCCTTCCCAGCCAGACAGACTGTCTGGAAGGCTCCATGCCAGCGTTCACGTTGGCACAGGGGTTCAGCACCGACTTAGGAGGATTTTGTTACTAAGGGTTCGTAGCGTTGCTGCTCTTAGTGCTGTGCTTTTCGAAGGAGCCACCTTTGCTCTGCTGTGAACAAGCAGCAACAGAAGAGGTGGGTTTTTCTAATGCTCCATGGTCAAAGTGGAAAGCAGCATTTAACACCTTTCCCTCATACCCTGCCCCACCGGGCTGCAGAGAACTGGGGCCAAGGGGTGTTTCTCCTCCTTTTGCAAACAGAGTTTGTCTCTCTGAGCAAGGTCCTACGTGCGAACAGGCTGCAGGACCAAGCTGCTGGCTAATCCTCTGCTCTGGAATCTGCCTGACAAAGGGGTAGGGGAGCGAGACATTTTCCTTCTGTAATCTGGTTAAGTAAATGAAATTAAATCTCTTCTTGGCTGGTTTTAAAGAGCGGGTTGTAAAAGCCAGGAGTAGTTGTGTTTGCATATGTTCCCCTCGGAAAGGATCTGCTTCGGCTTTAGTCCTTGTTAATTGGGTCTGAGACCTCCATTAGAGAAAAATTTATTCCCAGCTTTAGGGAGTATTTTTCAGATGGCTGGGTTTGTACACAGCAGTTCCTGCTCTCACAGCTCTTGGGGACTATCTGAGGATAGGACAGCTGATGGCGACCTGACACCAGTCAGATACTTTCCTGTTGTCAGGTAAATTATCCACAAAAACCCATTTATTAAATTAGTTGTGATCTTTTCCCTTTTGCAAGACCTTTTAGACCCTGCCTTTCCTAGCAGGAACATGTTTGTATGACCTCCTTTTTGTTGTGCTATCGCCACAAGAAGCAAGGACTTGGGATGGACTTGGGTGCAGATCCATTTACAAATGTTTTAAAACATTTACAAAACTTTGGGGCCACCTTAGTGACTTCTTCTCCTTCCCTTTCCTACAGGTGTGTTAGTTTGTCAGACCACTCCACTTGCTGGTCTGGTCACTCGGGGAGGAGCACAAGTGTATCTAGCAGGTGACAAGAAGAATTTCCTTGCTTGCAGATACTGATCTCTGAAGACTGTCAATCCTAGAAGATACTATGTGTGTTCCACTGTAGTTCTCCACACTGATGGAGTTGAGCCTGTTGCTCTACTCTTCTCAAGCCTTGCTCATCTGGGTCCTCTGTGCAACCAGATGGTTGAAATCATTGGAAAGGAGGAGATGTCTTAGAGCGGGTCACAAAGAGAGTTTGAGACATAGTGACAGGATCTTCCTTTGAGCAGGACAGCACAATTCCCCCCCTCACCTGACCCTTCTCCATGTTTTTAAGTCCAACAAGTATCCTGACAGCCCACTTGGAAGGGATCACAGTGTGTTTCTGGACAGGCTGTTAAACACCAACTTGATCAAATACTTATTTTTTCCCCTCTTAGGCTTTTTAATCAGCTAGAGCTTACAAATCTAGTAAATCAAACATTTCTTCTACCAGTGGTATTGAATTGCATGCAGAGCACTGTGGGCAGGTGGCCAGAGCAATAACAAAGCCGCCTTGAAGCTATTTATCTCTGGCAATACTTTATATTTCTTGTTGCTGTCTATCCAAACCTTTTTCAGTGCGTTTTAAGCTGTCAGCGGATTCACTAAGGTCATCTCTCCTTTTTCCAGTGAGAGAAACCAAACACCAAGGGGGTTAGAAAAAGAATTCGGAGAGCTCTTTGTGCTCTGAGGACTACCTAAGCACTGGGAGCCACCGGTGACAAGAGAGGCATTCACAGAGCATGGCACTGGTTCATGTGAGTCTGGCTGAGGAGCTTCCCTGCAACATGAGGTGGGTCTAGAAAGAGATATTGTGTCTCTTGATCTTTGGCTGTGCACTTCATAGAATCACAGAATCATTTAGGTTGGAAAAGACCTTTAAGATCCTCGAGTCCAGCCATTAACCCAGCTGTCCCAAGCCCAGAGCAAAATTATTTCCTTGAGTGGGTAGAGCAGTGGGATCTCCTTGCTGTAGTCAAGAGCCGATGTATTCATTGGCTTGGACTATGAACTAGCAGAGGAAAATGTAAGAGGGGATGATGAGCATCCAAAGAGTCGCTAAAACAGCTTGAAAATTCCAGGAATTCAGTGGGGAATCTCACAATGGTCTGAGCTCACCTGGTGGTGGTGCCCAAAATTAACCAGGAATTTAAAATCAAGACAGGAATCCTGTTTTGAATTTCATGGGATCAAAGTAAGACTGAAGGAACCAGGAGAGAAAAATAAATTATAGTAACTTTTTAAAAAGCACAGGAAGGGACTGTCCTCACAGGTATTATCCTAAGTAGACTGGATCAATGAAATGGACAATTAGTTTTCATAAATCAGCTCTGCAATCAAGATCTGGGTTAGGGGAGATAAAACTGGCTTGTACTACAGAGGACAAAAATGCCTACTGTGGCCCATGCTGGTAGAAAGGAATTGTCTTCCCTAAGGCAACTGAATCTCTGGAAACACCTGTAAACCCCTAATTCTATTCTTGTAAACATAATTACAGCTGTCAGATGAAAAGAAGGAGTGATAGGATCAGGTAATTCCACCATTTAGAACCAAATATCAGGTCCCTTGAAGTCAAGGAGATATTTCCAGGTTAATTCAACAGATGCCCCTGGTCAGTGGGGGAAGAAGCTGTTTAGGAACTGCCTGTGTTATTGCAAAACACAGGGATGATTTGTGGGTTGAACAACCACCTAGGGGGGAAATCTAGGAGATTTGAAGAAATGTCCTGCGGTTGTGATGCTGCTGCCTACTCTAGGGTGTAGTGGTTGTGGAGCAAATAAAAGGAGAGATGAAGCTTGGCGTAAGGATGATAAATAGATCACATATAGAATCACATAATCCTTTTCCCTGGGAGATACTTCTAAGGTCCAGTCCAACCACCAGGTCCCCACTACCCCATGTCCCTACAGGGTGACATTTCCCCATGATCCATCTGTATGGGTTTTCAATCCCTCCAGGGAAGAGGATTCGACCACTGCAAACATGTATCACAAAGCAGATATTCCAGCATTTAAGGTTGTATGTACAAGTCTTGCATACAAGGAAATACAGGAGCATGCGTAATGTGAGGGTTAGATAAAAATGAGTTTAATGATGGAACAGATTTATGTATTTTTATATTTTAAAAAAAATATATAAATATGTATATATTATATATAAAATAACCAATCAGTTGACATGTGTCTTGATCTTTGAAGCAGCGTGGACTTAAATGAGAAAAACCAAGTTTAGATCCAACTTCAGGCAAGAGTTGGAGGCTAGGTCAGACCTCTTTTAGGTAGTGAGGCTTTTGTACTTACCTCATGATGGGTTAAATCTTTAAGGCCTTTTAATACAAGCAAGCTGCTGGCTCAAAGTCTGTGTCTTTACAGAGTATCCTGACACGTTTTCTTCCAAACCTTTCATTTAAACACAAAGATAAAAGCTAGGTCGTGAGATGCAGTCAGTACTCTCCGTGACTGCAGAAGTCCTGTTTCCAAGGAGATCTTCAGCATCTCCATGCTCCATCTACTGGTGCGCGGGAGAAGCCTCCTGTCACCTCGGAAAGCAGCTCTGGATGGGGTTTGGTGGCTCGGCTCAGCCTGTGGGGCTGTTCTCATGCTAGCAGAGGGGTGATATTTAGCCCCTGGTATCACCTTACTTCCTTTCTCTCGTCCATCGCTGTCAAGGCATCTTCATCCGTCATCGAGGCGAGGGGCTGAGATCGCGTTTCAGCCTTTTAAAGTGCTGAGATTACGAGGCCAAGAATCTCCAATGATCTGGTTTCTCAAACCACTAGTAGCTGTGGCTGCCAGTTCTGATTGAGCAGTGACTGCTGAGCCTGAAGGAGAGGTCTGGAGGGGGGCAGGTGCACACAAATGTGTTGCTAAGGCTGAGCCGTTCATTGACCATTTGCCCTTGGTAATGTCAGCAGCTTCCATCGGGTTTTGATGTTTTAATATGCCAAAAAGTGGATTTCATGGTGTGAATGGTCTCAAAAGGTGACCGTGCTGGATGCTCAGGGGTGTTCGTTTCCCTAAAGAGATGAGACCTAAGAAATGGGCTCGTTTTGAAGAGCATCAGCTTTCCACATGGCCAATTGTTCCAATCCAATTTATCATTATTTGTTCAGCTTCTGAGAGCACTACCAGAAATTCATAGCAGCTGATGTAGACTTACTCTAATCCTTCATGGTATGGAGAAACCTAAACTGCTTTTCCACCTGTAAAACTAATTTCCTGCGAGTGAAGTCGGGGGTTACAGCCAGCTCCTTGCAGTGCTTGGGGAGGCTCCCAAACCTCCCAGCTGCAAGGGAAACTGGAAGCAAAGTGAGATAGTCTGGAATAAAGATTAGCCTATCTCTTAAGTTTACAGGTGTTCCTTACAGACTTCATTGGTGTGTTCATATGTAGAAAGTCTGCCTGGAGCCTGTAAATCTTCAGTAATCACTCATGCTGGTTGTCAGGCAGTGGCTTTCACTGCCGGACAGTGGGGTGTCCCCTCTCCCTCAGGAAGGACTTGATGATCTTAAAGGTCTTTTTCAACCTTAATGATTCTGTGATTCTCTAGGTGATACTGCTTTAGCAACCTCCACCATTCACAGAATCGTTTAGGTTACAAAACAGCTTCAAGCTCATTGAGTCCAGCTATTAACCAGACCCAAGACCACCACAAAAACCCTGTCCCTAAGCTCCAGACTTTCAAGCATGTCCAGGGATGGCAATTCAACTTGCTCCATGACCAGTCAGTCTGTTGCAAGGCCTGATGACCCTCTCATTCTGCAATTCTGTGCAATGAGTTGATTTATATTGGTGGCGGCTGCATCGCTGGCAGTGTCCAAAGCCAGGTTGAATGGGGCTCTGGGCAACCCGGTCTGGTGAGTTGTCTGGCCCATGGCAAGGGGTTGGGACTGGATGAGGTCCCTTCCAACCCAACCCATTCTGTGATCAATGATTCTGTGATCTGTGGTGGCTTTTTACCTAGAACTGCAAATTATCTTGGCAATCCCGTCGGGAAGCCCTTTGTCTCCCAGCGCTGTCTGGCACACAGCGATGTTTGTGAAGACCCAGAGCTAGGACTGCTGGGGAGAGGCCCATGCTACTGGATAGGACTGGGGAGACACGGTTGAGAAGGGACGAGGAAGTTAACCCGCTCGCGCAGGGGGAAGCTGCTCACCGGGGGCCCGTTAACCCGGTCCCGGGAGGGCGTTGACCGGGTCGAGGCGTGGGGCAGTAACAGTGGGTCCGCCCCGTTACGTCACAAGGGGGCGGTGCCAGGACCTCATGGACCAATAAGGGAGCGGCTCCACCCAGCTCCGAGCTCCGCGCCTGCCCGGCGGGACGGGGCCGGGGTTGGGGCTGGGACTGCTCCCGGTGCTCGGGGCGGCGTGGGGGGAAGCAGCGATGGAAGCGGCGATAAGGCCCGTCCGGGCCACTCCGGCCCTTCTCAGTCCTGGCTGAGAAGGAAGGAAGAAGAAGAAGGAGGAGGAGCGTGTGGCATCGCGTCGCGTCTCGGCGGAGGCCGCTGGGAGTGTCTGGGCGCGATGAAGGTGGAGGCGGGGGGCAGCGCCATGATCAACCTGTCGGTGCAGCAGGTGCTGAGCCTGTGGGCCCACGGCACTGTCCTGCGGTCCATAACCGGTAACTGCGGGAAGGGGCGGGGA
>VZRI01012737.1:0-88407 GCA_013397515.1 Upupa epops | reverse complement strand
GGTCTGAGGGAGGTTCTGGGTTCCCCCAGTTTAAGATGGAGAGACACTGGGAGGAGGCCAGTGAAGATGCTGCTGCATCTCTGTGGTGGGGCAAGGCTGAGCTACGTGGAGATGTTCAGTGTGGAGGATCGATCAGATCAATAGCATCACAAGGGGTTCCACCTGAGCCTAAGGAAAAGCTGCTTCGTTATGGGGTCTCGGAGCCCTGGCCCAGGCTGCCTGAAGAGGGTGTTGGGTCTCCTGCTCTGGAGAGATCCCAACTTCCTCTGGATTGTTTCTGTGGGATCTATTCTATTCTACTCTGGTAGGGGGTTACACTGCACGGTTGCCAGAGGTGCCTTCCCACCTCACCACTCTGGGATTCCAAAGGGTGGGGGCCAAGAGAATGGGGCCAGGCTCTGTTTAGTGGTGACCAGCAATAGGGCAAAGGACAAACTGGAGCCCAGGAAGCTCCATCTAATTGTGAGGAGAAACCAGTTGACTCTGAGGGTAACAAAGCCCTGGCCTAGGCAGCCAAGAGAGGTTGTGGAGTCTCCTGCTCTGGAGACATCCCAAACCCACCTGTACATCATCCTGGGCACCTGTTTTGGGTGATGCTGCTGGAACAGGGGTTGAACTGGATGATCTCCTGAGGTACCTTCCAATTCCTTTAGTCTGCTCATGCTCATTCCATGGATGTATGTATAATGCTTGGAGGGCTTGCCTGTGGGGTTGCTATGGACAGGGAGAGGAATGGGATCTGAGTGGGTGTATCTGGTGTCTGCTGTGAGTAAAGGAGCTGAGGACGTGGATGTGTTCACTTGGTTTTGTAAGTATCTATGTCTATTGAGAGGCTGCTGGAGTAGGATATGTGTAGATGAGCCAGCTGATGGGTGCCTGTATGAGTAAAGGGTTGTAGAAAGCCAGTGTGAACATATAAATATGTATAGAAGAGGTTTGGGGGCGTGTTGGTTTGTTGTTTGGGTTTTTTTTTTTATGGATACAGACTCGCTGGTATTTGACAGCTACAGAAACCAACCAGAACATCAGAGCAATGAACATGGGAATCGAGGACTTGCCCCACTGCCACCCTGGGATACTCCTGGACAGCGAGAGCTGTGGAAGTTAATGATGTGGCAGATGTGTCCTGGCAGAATCTTAAGCATCAGGGATTCTTCAAGACTGAACTGCTATGGGAAGAAATAACTTATATCTGCATAAAAGAATTGCACCAGCTCCCAGCTCAGAGTCAGCAGGAGTTTGGTGTCAGCAGCAGAGTACACCTTTTTGGTGTAGGAGTGCATTAGGTGGAGACAAAGTAGTGGAAAATACTGAGTTGGGGGATTTCAAAGAACTTCAAATATTCACTAAATATGTTCAAGTATGTATTAAAATACTGTAATATTTCTGAAAGAGGATGGTTGAATTTCCCCCCCTTCCACTAATGTTTGATGGATTCTTGCAGCCTATTCCAATTGTTTCTTAGGGTATCATGCACCTTAGGCATTTCTGTGAAATCCAGCACTGGGTATTAAGCAAACAAAATCATTTCTCAATTCTTTTGCAGTATAACAAGGGCTTGCACAAGATATTTTTAATGTGGAAAGCGGGTTTTTTTGTTTCTTTTAAAGAACACAAAAGTTACAGTATCGCTGGGGTCAGTTGTAGTCATGTTACAGTTTCTGAACTGGTGCATAAGGGCAGGTCATGAGGTAGATTGATAATCTTCTCTATAAGAAATGCTGCCACTGATACTTTAGAATATTTTTTTCAGGATTGAAGTTGGTATTAACCAAAAGCTTAAATTCATGTAAACCCTTCCTAAAGTATTTACCCAAGGAATTTTTGTTCAAAACCCAGAAATTCTGGGTTGTTTTTTTTACTATGTTAAGAAAATAGGAGTGTGAATGAGTGTGGTTTTATTCAACTACTTTAATTCATTCCTTTTCTGCTGTAAAGCCTGAGAAACTTCTTCCCAGTACTGGGAAAAGGAGTTAGTAACTACCTAGTGTTCCATGAATGCTCTCTAAGTCCTCAAGGAAGCACAAAACAGTCTTCAGGTTATGGTCTGGACTGGACTTCTAAGTCACACAAGTAAACATTTCTCTTCTTTAGATAAAGAGTATTGATGGTTTGTGTAAAGTCCTAAAATTTCATCAGCATCCTAAAAACATTGATTTTCCAAAAGTCCACAAGGACCTGATTGTGCGCTCCAGCCTAAATCAGGAAGGCTTCAGACATCAGTGCTGGTTTAGACTTGAGAACCTGCTGAAATTGTCTGCTCAGTCCATTCCTTTCAAATTTATTAGCTGTCTGCAAATATAGTGCTCAAAGAGATTTACTTTTTTGGGTTTTTTTGAGCTGAAACAGCAGCAAAATCTCTGAATTACTGACAGTTTCACGGGGTATGTAAGTCAGGAAAATGTGTGCCCATTTGCTGAACTCTGTGATCTGTAACTGCTGTACCTGAAGCACTAAAAGTTCTTTTTTCCCTTTTGTTGCTTTTTCCCACCCTTTGGAGTTACAGCCAAGGACTTCAGAAAGTCACCACCAAGTGAGAAAGGTTCTTTAGTTCAACATCACACTCTTAGAGCCATGGCGTGGACAAACCAAAGTGTTTAATCTCAGTCTTCCCACTTGATGTTGCCCAATGCTGTAAAAAAACCCAAAACCAACCACCCCAAGCAAACCACAGAAAAACCCCAAACACTATAAACAAAACCCAGACTTTCTGCTGGTTCAGTGTTTGCTGCAGAGAATATTTTGTTTGGCAGTAGTCCCACACCTAGTGAGAAATTGCAGAGATGGATGTTAAAGGACAATGAGCTTCTAATAGGGCTGAATTAGGACATTGTGCCCAAATGTTTACTTTCTTTAAAGCATTTTGATCATCCCAGAGTTATTCTTTCCTGGTACACTGCAAAAAGGGTCAGCATGTGCACTGATCCCTTTAAAATGGGAAATCCCTATTGCTTTTCTCTTAGCAATCATTGTACCTGATGTTTTAGTGTTTCCCCTTGTCTCAGAAGTATTAATCCTTTCTTTGGCTGCTTTCTTTCAGAGATGTGGTACTGGGTTTTCCTCTGGGCTCTCTTCTCCTCTCTCTTTGTCCATGGTGCTGTGGGAGTGCTAATGTTTGTGATGCTGCAGAGGCATAGGCAGGGGAGGCTGATCTCGGTCGTTGTGGTCAGCATTGGATTTCTGGGGTCTGTAACTGGAGCGATGATCACCAGTAAGTCTGTCGTTTTGGTTTCCTTTCTTATTTGACACCTAACCTCTAAAAAGAACACAGAAACCCCGTAACAAAACACAACACTTGTTTAGTGATGGTCTTGATGATCTTAGAAGGTCTTAAGCTTGTTTAGTTGGGAAATTCATTCCCAAAGGACTTGAATAAGTAGAAAAGTAAAAGCAAAGAATAATTCTACAGTGCTCTGGAGACCTAGTGTTTAGTGATGTTCTATTGACAGCTGATGCATAGACATGGGAAATAATTTGTTGTGCACTTCAGCTTTGGCATCTTCTGTGATGTGACCTTTTGTTTTTTCTTGTGATCCTTAGGTGCTGCTGTAGCTGGGATTTACAGAGTAGCAGGGAAGAACATGGCTCCCTTGGAAGCTCTGGTCTTTGGTGTTGGACAGACTGTACTGACCTTAATTATCTCCTTCTCAAGAATTCTTGCAACGCTTTGAGACTTAGATGGAGAAGGAGGGACAAACACACAAACAACTCATGTAAAGGAGCCTTCAACCTGCAGAGGAGCTTTCTGGGGGTGGCTTCACCAACTTAGGAAAGTGACAAGGAGATGAAATGATGTGAAATGTGCACTTCAGATAGAGAGGATGGGTGAAATGAAGGAGCCCCTTGTGTCCCAGCTGCTCTACTTCTGCTCTGCACCTTATGTGCCTCGCTGACGGGCAAAGTGCAAACCAGCCGTGGGAAACTTGAGAAGAAGCACCTTGACTAGCTGCTGGTCAGGTGAATCCTTGCTGACGGGGTCATCATTCTTCACGGTGTTATGAAACAAAAGGGGAGCACCTGAAAATTGCTGCATGTGCCAAACTTGGGAGTGTAGGTGTCCACTGGTGGCTGCATAAGCTTTGAACTGGGGTTATGGGATGCCTTGAGCACACCCTCTGTTGAATTCAGGTAAAACAGCAAGAGTCTGTATTATCAGACAGTCTTAGGATGCTGGATGTTCTTCATTCAAACCACTGTTGGGTCTGTTTCCAAGTGCAGATGGAATTTGATGGCATTTAAGTACCACAGCTTTAGCAACCCTGATGGAATTAGCATGTAGAACAGCTTGGGCTGTTCTCTGCAGCTCAGCACATCAGTTCTTCCTGGTTTAACTTGTTACAAATCCTCGGTCAGAGGAGACCAATGTGAGGATTACTAAGTACAATCTTAACTGGATGCTTTCCTTGAAATTCTTGTCTTAAACCCACAGCTCTGTGGGGAGCCTCAAGTGCTGCTTGCCACAAATAAGCTCCCCACAGTCATTTCAGCACTGATGGGACCCTTAGCCCTGCACATATCCTTTAAAGGATGCGTTAATGTAACAGAGTTCGAGGATGCACCTGTGGGGAAGGTAGGAAGGGATAAAAATAGGCTAGATTGATTTTTCACCCCACAAAAACATTACGTTGAATGCATTACTCACTCTGCTCCTGAAGTCTGTCAGTGGGCTGCTCCAATGTATTTGCTACCTTGTTTTTGAGCACTTGGAGAAATCTTGAGGTAACTGGAACCATCAGATACTTCTTTTTCCGTGAGTTTGTGGTTTTCTAGTGTAAAAGGGGCGGTAGTGTTATGCATGGGAAATGTCTTAAGTGTGACTGTCCAGGTGTGAACAGACAATTTGAAGTCTAATTGCTCTTTAATCATGAAAGGGGGAATTTAAAGGGCACAATGCTCTGTGGGAGGGATTTTTTTTTACACCTTCCTCAGCTGTTTCTCAGTTGCTGGCAGGAAAAGTAGATAGCTCAAAGGTTTTTGCTGTTAAGATGTCAAAGACTTTCAGGGCTGGTGACACTGCCAGCACCTCCCACACAGCAAAAAGAAGGATTTTGATTACAATCTAATGTGCTACCTGTTTTATCACGTAGTGCCACACAGTGTTATAGTTTAACCATCTGCCTTTAGTGTACTCCACATCCACAGTTTTGTTGGGTTTTTTTTAATGCTGATGTTGTTTTCCTTAAAATTACTGAAGTCTTTGCAGGGAATACAGTCAAATGGAGGTTTATAAAACGTTTAAGTTTTATTTTTGGCTTCAAATGGCTTGAAAATTTGGCCAAGCACATCAGTTCTCATAATTTTGAATGTCTTCAAAATTACTTTTTATGGATTGGGTGTTCTGTCTCATGGCTTTTACTTCCTGCTGGTACTTCTTGGCCTAAGTCATCGAGCTTTTGTATACAAGGATTTAGGACTGTTAGAAGCAGTTTCAACTTTCCCCATTGTCTTAAATTATGAGAGAACCAGTTTCAGGTATTTAAGTCAAATGGAATAATAAAATAATTGAGGGTGTTTCTCCTAATGTGCCTTGTTACGTTTTTAGGGGAGAGGACTAAAAAAAAAAAGCTACAGATTACCATCTCTTCATTCTTGTTCTGGGTTTTGCTGTTTCTAGTTCATTAGCTGCTTTATTGATGTCTTGATCCCCAGATGTGAAACCATTTCTGATGGGCGTGAGGCAGCTTTTTCTTTTTTGAAATGGGCTGGTTTTGTGAGTCTAAAGGAAATGCTGTTCCCTCTTCACCATGTGATGCCATCCCTGAGTAAATCTGTTTGCTGTACCGTGAACAGATCAAGTCAGGTGGGTTTGCATGTGCCTGTTGAGCATCCCACCTGTGGAATTCCACGTAAGCCATTGATTTCCTTCTTCATCCTCCAATAATCTTGGAGTATTTGAGATCCAATATTATTCTTAGGTGTAACGAAGTGTGGCTGAATCAGGATCAAAAAGAATCCCAATAGTTGTGTATTTATGGGGGAGATATGGAGATGGGTTGTTAGGAAGACGGCAACACCCTAATCTCAAGCCATTTGAGATCAAATGAAATTCTGAAGTGAATCAAATGAACTTCTGAATCTTGTCCATAAATTCTAGTGGATCCAATTTTAAGTTGAATTCAGGTATTTAATGTCACCAGTGTAAAGTCATCCATCAGTCAAAGTTGGCCATCCGAGTTACAAAACCTTTTAATGTCCCATAGCTGGAGATTTCACTCGTTTGCAATGTGCTTGGCTTTTCTACAGATCATGAAGATTAGAAGGCTCTCAAGATTTTGGGGGGGTTTAGAGTCTAATCAGGTATTTCTGCAATGAAATGGTTGACACACAAAGCAGCAGAACATCTCTCCCTAACGTGAACTGAGAATAGAACACACTCTTCAAGTTCTATCAGTGATAAATGCTTGTATTTCCACTTGGTGGAGTTACGTGAGCTAAGGGATCATGCTCTGGGCATTGCTCAGGAGCGCAAAGACATCAGGAACAGGAATACAGGGATGGTGGAGAACGAGTTAACACAGAATTGATTTTTCTTTCTACAAGTCTCTATTATTCTGCAAAAAAAAGAAAGGTGTTTGTGGTTGTCCTGCATGTTTCTGTAACAAAGCAAACAGGGTGATATTTAAGCTGTAAATACTGTACATTATTATCTATCATTTTTTTAAGCACTTTTTTTATTTCCCCGTTGGTGTACAGACCTCGATGTACATAAACCCCCAACCCACAGCCTTGGGGCAACCTTTTGTAGTTAACCTGGTGTTTTAATTGCAGTGATGATTCCATTTACATCCACACTGATGGGTTTTGTTTAGTTCTGAGTTCTCATCGCGTGCTCTCGAGTCCTTCTGAATCCAAAGCAGCAATAAGTCTGATGATGACTGAAAACCTTTATTCTGCACAATGTTCACTTTCCCGCTTTAGAATAGGGAGGCAGCAGGAGGCTGATCCTGCTGTAGGATCTCAAGAGCCTTTAAGTGGTTTTTATCTCTCTTTTTTTTGATGATAATAAACATTTAATAACCAGAATTTGCTGTCAAACACAATTTCTCCTGCTCCTTTACCTGATTAAGTTGTAAATTTACGCTGTTTTCATAAGCTTACTGCTTGTTCCTGTAGTAATCATGAAGCCATGCATCCCTGTGCTCTGGTAACAGCAGTTTTACAGTCTGTGAGCCTGATCATACTGTACAGAGAAACCCATCGAATAAACTGGATCATTCAGCCACACACTTTCTCTGAGATTCTGGTTTGTTCCTGCAGGTGTTTAATTTCTGCTTTATAGACCACAACCTCTCCTCAGTGGGACCTGAGCTGGCACAAGAGCAAAGCGTCTTAGGGGTGAGACTTTAATTTCTCCTTCTTTTTCCCCTCCATTTGTATTTGCAGCCTCTGACAGTTAGATTCTAGCAGTGTGGGGTGGATGGGTGGGGCATTAACTGGGGCAGCAGCAGTTGTGGTTAGAGTAAGGGCTTGATACAACAGCATGTGCCTCGTTTAGGGAACAAACTGGTTGCAGAAATGCAAGCTGTATTGATTTAGTTCATCTGGTTAAGCCACCGGGGAAAAATGTGCTCAGTCAGCACTATGGGAATGTGTTTTAATTGGTGAGTGAAAGCTGCTTTCAGGATGAACTTTCACTGTGAGTGGTGGAGGTGTGAGAATGGAAGAGCTGGGGCTGTTCACCTGTGCAAGAGTTGATCAGATCAATGCCGAGCAGTAGCTAAAGGGTGAGGGCAGGAGTATGGGGTTGGACTCTTAGTGGTGCTCAGCAACAGGACAAGGGGCAATGGGCACAAACTGGAACCTGGGAAATTCCACATGGACAGGAGGAGAAACTTGTTCACTTTGAGGGTATGCACAGGCCGCCCAGAGAGGTTGTGGCATCTCTTGCTCTGGAGACATCCCAAACTTACCTAGGTGTCATTCTGGGCACCCAGCTCTCGGTGACTGTGCTGGAGCAGAGGGTTGGATTGGGTGATCTCCAGAGGTTCCTACCTACCCCACCTGTCCGGGATTATGTGAAATCTGTCTGGAGGAAAAGATTCAGGTGACAAGCTGGGGAGAAACTGCTGTAAGGTACAATGACACGTTGTGCGGAACTTCCAGGGCAACTGCCAGAAACAAGGAGTGACATAGATTTGATCCTCTTGGGGGAGAAAACCCGGGGACGCTTGCAATGCACCTCAGACTGCAGCAGCGATGCCTCACCCTGCAGAGCTGCCTGGCTGCTGGCCCTCTACCTGCCCTGTACAAACACCTGAGCTGTGTCCACATCAGGGACGGAGGGACAGCAGGAGCAGAAAGCACCTGAGCTGCACCCAGGTAAGAACAAACTTTGTTGTTCATTCATTGATGGCATGGGGTTTAAAATGAAAAAAACAGACCCAGCAGAGCATTCAGTGTCTCTCTGCACCAGTTCGCAGCTGGTTCGGAATTCTTTTCTAAATCCTGTGGGAATATCTAGTCCTGACACGAGAAGATGATGGTGATGACTGTGCAAGGATGGGTCATTTGATTCCACTGGTGAAGTTGAGGCAAACTACCTGCAAGGCAGAACTCCTGTCACTAGGTGGTGATCTTGGCCTGAGCATCTTCCTCCCTCCCCTCCCTCTTCCACAGAATCATTTTGGTTGGAAGAGACTTTTAAAATCATCGAGCCTGACCTCTGACCCAGCAGCACCAGACCACCCCTAAACAATGCCTTCCACACTGCCCTTACAGAGAAGGACCCGAGCAACAATCCTGGTTCAATGCTGCTACAAAAGCAAAAAGTCATTAGTGTTGGGGCAGGCTGAAACTCTTCCTTCCCATCTTTTCCCTCTCAAAGTTGTCTTTGCTTATGATATCCAGACTTCAAAGCCTGATTTATGGCTTAGGGACCTGGGGCTGAATAACGGTGGCTGTGTGCCAAGCAGAGCAGGAGCAGCTGGTGCTACACATCCATGGAGATATCAGCAGTGGCTTCACCGTTGTCTGCTCAATTACTTCCTCTGAATAATGAGGTGGGTCATGACCAGGTTATATCAATCGATCTTTCCTGCTTCCTCTTCTAGTACTGCCAGGAAATTTCCCTTTCCAGGCTCAGTTGCACAAACCCATCACTTAATATGGACATGGTTATAGGAAAACGAAGGCTGAGAGCTCAGGAGTGTAAGAGCCTGTGCAGTTTGGGGGAGTGGGGTGAAGGACCGTGACAGTTGTTGATGGTCTGTAGTGGCAAAAGAGCCCTACACAAAGGGAATGTGGTATTCTAAGGGTTTCTACAGAACTTGGGTTTTCTTGCAAGGATTTGCTTGGAGCTGCATCGTGTTGGCTGGATTCCTTACATGGGCTCTGTAAGACAGAAATTCTCCTCATGCAGCTCAAGACAGAAATTAAACAGCTCAAAAATAACCTTTTAAAATGAAAACCTAAATCTACAAGGAAAAAACAGTAATACCAGGGGCAAGCGAGATTGTTGGTTGGTCCTTCCCCAAGGAAACGTAGCTGTCTGAGGACCTTTTGGGCTCCTGTTAGCTACCTAAGAGAAACCTGACAACTGACTGATGCAGGAGAAATGCAGGTCTGGAGCTTAGGGACAGGGTTTAGCAGTGGCCTTAGGACAATTGGGTTAAGGGTTGGACTCAATGATCTTGAAGTCCTTTCCAGCCTAAATGATTCTGGGTTCTTGACTTTCAGGAGCAAGTAGGATCCTGTGGACATGCAATAATCAAATCTACTCTGTTGGAAACCTGGGAGAGGACGAGGGGAAGCTCAAGCTGAAAAGTGCACCCAATTTTTGCAGTGTTGTCTGCAGGAAATGTACTGATCATCGGAGGAAGATGCTGCAAACAGATCTGGACAGGATGGGTCAATGGGCTGAGGCCAAGGGGAAGAGGTTTAACAGGGATAAGTGCTGGGTGCTACACGNCAACCCATAGAAGAGGAGACTCAAGGAGGACCTTCTCCCTCTCCACAGCTATCTGAAGGGAGGTTGCAGTCAGGTGGAGGTCAGGATCTTCTCCCAGGCAACTAATGATAGGACAAGAGGGCAGGGCTGCCAGGCGAGGGTTAGGTTGGATGTTAGGAAGCCCTTCCACATGGAAAGGGTGATCAGACCCTGGAATGGACTGCCCAGGGCAGTGGGGGAGTCTCCGTCCCTGGAGGTGTTTAAGGGCAGACTGCATCTGTCACTTAGTGTCCTGGTCTGGCTAATGTGGTGATGTCAGGTTCTGGGCTGGATGAGCTCAGAGGGCTTTTCTGGCCTCAACGATTCTGTGATATAATCTTTGGCAGATGACTGTGTTGCAGATGCCACCAGAACAAGCAACTGGCCTGTTCCACAAGATGATGGGTATCGAATGGGCTAGGCAGGGGAACAATTTTCTCCCATAATTTTGTATGCTGGTGGTATTATGACAGAATCAATCCCAGACTTCACAGACTGGCTCAGGTTGATAGGAAACTTAGAGATCATCAACTCCAACCCCTCTGCTATGGGCAGCAATGCCTCTCAACCAGACTCCATTGCTCAAGTGCTCATCCAACCTGTCTTGGACCACCTCCAGGGAGGGGGCAGCCACCACCTCTCTGGGCAATCAATTCCAAAGCCTCTCTACCCTTGTACTGAAGAACTTCCTATCTTCCTTCAGTTTAAAACCAGAATGGCTGAAGATGTAGGGAAGGAGAATATGAAGAAGTCCTTTACTATTCTGATTTAGGGGCGAAGATTGGTCCCTCTCTTGGTACCAAATAGTATTTGTAAGAAACCGCTATCCTTTTAGACAAGCCATGATCTTATTTTCACAGAGAAACTTTGGATGGGGGAATGACTAACCTAGAAACCTGTGGAAAACTGTCATTCACACCAGCTTAAAAGCCACTGATGTTTTAAAGGTGTGACAGGCACGACTGATGGGCCCTATGGTGGCACTGACAGCAGTCTCTCAAGACCCAAATGGCTTCCAAGAAGTGATCAATCTAATTCCTGATCACTCTAATTACTGGCTAAAGCAGCGATGATGATGTCCTCAAACTTTTCACCTTTTCTTTCTCCCCTCAGGATGACAATATTCAAGGAATCTGGTGAAAACCAAAGGATAGTCATTCAGCATCCTCAACCCCAACTCCTCTTCACCCATGTGCCTCCTGCCGTCAGTTTTGTCAGTATGTGGAGAGGGAAATAATGCTCGGTGTCCATTAGGGTGTTTTCCTGGGGGTGAATGAACAATTGCTGAGAGGAAACATCCGATGGGAGAAGCTGAGTGATGTAGGATGGTGAGAGGAAGCGAAAGAGCAGTCAGTGATTTAGAGTGAGAGTGAGGAAGATGTTGCAGGTCAGCTCTGGCAGTCAGAAACGAGGCATTTCCAGCTAATTAGCAGGGGAAAGATATAAAATTGGCATGTTTTAATTTCCTGATCAATTAGGACTAATCAAAATGTCTTCTGCTTTCTTTAGAGAGGCTTCCTGAAGCATGTCGTGCTAGGAACAGAATGAAGGATCTGCAATAACAGAAACGGGTTGTCTAATAATCAGCTAATTAAACCTCGACAATAGATCCAGCCCTCGTAAATAAGATCACTGCCTGTCTTCTGCTTGGCGCTGAGGGAAAGCTAACCTCCCGCAGAACATGTTTTGAATGGATCTACCAGTTGTATAACTGGAGGAAAACCCACTGTCTATGTTCCCACATAGCTAGGAGGGAGACCTAACCGAATGGCTCATCCTCCTTTTCATTCTCAAACCCTACAGCATCCTCGTGGCAACCTCATCATCACTGCCTGGCTGTTTCTAAGTGTAAGGGTGTATTTTTTAACTTTCTGGGCCTGGAGGACCATCAGCATTATCACCATAAACAAGTGGGAAGAAGGAGGATATGAGTGGCATTCTGTGTCATATCTGGGCTACTGATCCAGCTTGGAGACCCCTGTACAGGGCTGGTTTGCTCTTCTAGTTGAATTAGTTGTTCTAGCTGAAGCTTTGCCAGAGAGAGTTCCTGGGGTGCAAGTTGTTTCCCCCCCTTGAACAATAAAGGAAGGGCAAGCCCTGGGGTGGGTAGGAAGAGAGAGAAGAATTGTAGAGGAAATAATTGGGTAGGAGGGTTTTGAGTATGAGGAAGCAGAAACCAAGGGTCAGACCTATAGCAGAGCAGGCAAGGGATGGAGGAAAGGAGACGCTGTGGTTCTTGCACAGCTCGGGGACTCACAAAGGACCAGGTGCAATGGAAACCACAAAATGTCCTGAGTTCCCAAAGCACCCAGTGCTCATAACTTGGACATCTATGGGGATGAATTACTGACACAACAACTTCTCCATAGTCCTACAGGTCTGTCTTTCTTCAGGAGCAGGGATGGATGGCAGAATAGAAGGGAAAATCTTTGTCTGTTTGTAGATTCAATGTGGTGCTTAAAGGTATGGTCTAGTGGTGAATTTGGTAGAGTAGGGTTATTGAGTTTTGTTGATGATCTCAAAGGTCTTTTCCAACCTCAGTGATTCTATGATTACCAGTGAAGCAAAGGGCTATTTGTCTTCAATGTACTCCTGAAAATACCGAGTAAAATCACCACCAATCTTTGGGGTTCTCCTTCAAGGAGATAGTTCCGCAGCCAAATTGCACTGGTGAAATGGCTGTTTAGCCCTGTCTCTGATCAGGTTCACACTTTGGGTCCTTAATTAGAAGCTGCTGGAGTGCTGGAGGATGGTTTTGTAATCCTTGCAATATGAGAATGACAAGTAACTCATTAATCCTTATTTATTTAGAACACAGTAGTCTAAACAGTGACCTCAGAGGTCTCTAAGAGGTTGCTGTGTAATTTGAGTCAGTAAGAGCCATCGTGACAGGCAGAACGATGCCTGCAGAGCCAGTGCCTCAAGTGGCAGGTTTTGTACAGGTGGTTGGTTGGCCATGCGGTTACCCCTTTGCACAGCAGATCCTTTCCTACAAGCTCTTTTTGTTGTTGTTTTCTGCTGTGGAGGTGTGTTTCAGAGTCGCTCATGCCCTTGTGCTCTATTTTGTTGTTGAAGGTGTTTATGCAGCTCTTGGCAGGGATATCTGGAATAGGGAAGCAAAGGAGCTCCCGGGAGCTTCATGTCTGACAAGAGAAGCAGCAAAGGTAAGCCTCATCTGATCCGCAAAGGAGTGATGAAGCTGCAATCTGAGTGCCCCAGAGTTCAGAATCACAGAATTGTTTAGGTTGGAAAAGACTTTAAAGATAACTGAGTCCACCCCTTAACCCAGCTGTCCCAAGGCTAAGCTTTGTCCCTAAACTCCAGATTTCTATGACTTTGAAACATGTCCAGGGGTAGCAATTCAACCCCCTTCCTGGGCAGCCTGTGCCAAGGCCTGAGGACCCTTTCTATGGAGAAGTTTTTCCTCAAGTCCAAACTAAACTTCCCCCAGTGCAACCTGAGGCCATTTCCTCTTGTCCTATCACTTGTTCCTTGTGAGAAGAGGTCAACTCCCACCTCTCTACAACCTCCTTTCAGGTAGCTGCAGACAGCAAGGTGGTCTTTCCTCAGCCTCCAGTCTAACCAGCTCCAGGTCCCTCAGCCACTCCTCACAAGATGTGTTCTCTACACCTTTCACCAACCTTGTTTTCCTTCTCTGGACCCACTCCAGCACATCAACGTCTTTCTTGTGCTTCTCCTGGGAAGTCCTGCATCACATACTTCATACATACGTGGTAGAATTTTGTCTGGCACCTTTCAAGGGCATTGCCTTTGGTCTCCCACTCCTTCTTCCTCCTCTCCGCACGCTGTGGGACTTGGCCAGTCAAACGGCATCACTAATCAATAGCGATACTCACTGCACTCACTGCAGGTATTTCACAATGTGTTTGCACAGAGCAAACAGGAGGCGTAAGTGTCCGGGGCTGTTTGTGCTCGATTCATGAGCAGCAACGACATGACCATGAAATTAATGTGGGGCTTGACTGAAAAAGCTAATAAAGCCAACTGCAGAAGGTGGGGTTAGTTATCCTAGCTGGTGACTGACCCTGCGTTCAGACCAGACTGTGCTATGGGGATATCAGATTCTCACCTCCTCATTGCAGCATTTGTTTTCAATATTTCATAGGTGCGTGTGCTTATTTAATTGTTTGAACCTGTTAGAGGTGAAATAGTTTAACAGCAGCTTTCTGCTGTCACTTACTGAGGGGTTTTGAAGTGCATCAACCCTAACCTGATCTGTTTTGTTTTCAGCAAACAGCCAGGAGTGACAGAACTTGCCAAATCCTTCCTTTTCCTGGAAAGCAATGGAGGGGGCTGCCATGCAGGGAGACTTTTTCAGACCTTTGTTTTTGCCTCCTCTGGAATGTGACCCATTGTTATCGCAGTTGCCTAAGAAGGTTTCAGTTGCAGGTTTATCATCTGCTCCAGGCTCAGGAGCTATTTCCCCGGGGACCGTGCGGCATTCTTGCTTCAACTGGCGTCTGTGGCCAGCCAGCACCATTCAATTCCTGCCCTCTTGGCATATCCTGCCTTAGAAAACGACCTTCTGTTCTCCCTCGGTATCTCCACATTGCTATTGAAAACGTGCCTGTGCTTCAGGAAGACCCACAGGGGTGTCTGGCAAGAGAAAACAGCGGTCGGGTGTAGGAAGTTCCAGCGATGCAAATACCCAGTGATCTCAGGAAAAACAGAGCTGTTTGTGTTCCTGCCTTTGAAATGACAGAAGAATACAGAAGAATTTCAAGCATGTACAGTGTGAGGCAGGTGCAGAGGAGCTGGGTGACACAAAGGGCGACACATTGGGCCCAGCTTCCAACTCACTGGCTGAACGTGCCTTCTGCAAAGTGCATGTTCATAGATGACCTGCAGGGTGCAGTTGGGCAGGGCCAGTTGTGGGGTAATTTGGGGTTTTTTACTGATCAGTTTTTTAAAGTATTCAGTTTTGAGAGGAAGACATTAAATACCCCCTTCTTTGGAGTTCATGGCCAAACCATCCAGTTGTCCTTGAATAGTTGTACCGTAGACATTACGGCATTTGTAGGCTTGGCAGAACCCCTACGGAGCAACATTTAATCTAATCATAGAATCATAGAGTCATTAGGGATCAGAAGGGACCTCAAAAAACCATCCAGTCCAATCCTCCTGCCACAGCCGAATCACCTAGACTAAGTCGCACAGGAACAGATCCAGACAGGTCTTGAATGTCTTCAGTGAAGGAAACTCCACAGCCCCCCTGGGCAGCCTGTTTCAGTGCTCCAGTACACTCCCTGGGAAGAAGTTCCTGCTGATACTGACATGGAACCTCCTCTGTTCCAGCTGGCACCCATTGCCCCTAGTCCTATCACCAGATGATCTTGAGAAGAGCCAGCCTGGCTCCATCCTCCTGACACCCACCCCTCGCATATTTATAGACATTAATGAGGTCACCCCTCAGCCTCCTCTTCTCCAAGCTCAAAAGACCCAGCTCCCTCAGCCTTTCCTCATAAGGGAGGTGTTCTACTTCCTTCACCATCTTTGTTGGTCTATGCTGGACACCCTCCAGCAGCTTTTCTTTCCCCTTCTGTTCATTACACTCTCATTCCAAACTCTAACTGGGCATTCCCATGGGAGAAAAGGGAACGGTAAATCTCTGAGAGATTTATATCCCCAGGTAGGTGCTTTCCCACTCCTCTCAGTCTCAGCAAGTTTTAGAGCAGATTTTGAGGCGGCAAAGACCTTAAAAGTGACAAAATCTTTGCCTCAAGTGCTGTCATGCTAACTGGGTTAACCCCGTAGGTTTACACCAATGGTGTAACTGTTCTTCAGGTAGAGATGCTGGATCTAATCACAGCCAACCCTCACCGCTGCAGTGGGGGTTTCATGGTGGGTTTCCTCCACTTAGGAAATTTGTGGCAGCTCCTCAGACCTTGCTGTCAAAACGAAGCCGCTGTGCTTGCTTCTTATTAAACACAAAGCAGTCAGAATGTTGATCGTTCCCTTTCCCTCTCAAGAAATGCCTCATGGATGTGGTTTGAAGTTTGCTGGAGGGGTTTTTTTCTTTAAGCTCCCAGGATACTTTTCAGTGCCTGTTGAATAGAAAGCTGGGAATAAAAAGAGCAAAACTCTTTAAATGTAATGCGGCTGAAAACCTTGGGTAATGGTTTTATAGTCAAACCACATTGCTATTTGAGAATTGAGCAAACATGGAAATATGTTTCAAACAGCTCTTATTTCTGGCAGGGGAGAGTGTGTGTGTGTGTCTGTGTGTGTGTGGGGGTGTGCTGGGCACTCTCCAGCAGAAAGGTTTGGGTCCAGAGAAGGGCAGCGAGGCTGAGGAGAGGTCTGGCAAAGAGGCCTTGTGAAGAGCTGCTGAGGGAACCAGGGTTTTCAGTCTAAAGAAGAAGGGGCTGAGAGGAGACCTTAGTGCTCTCTACGGCTCCTTAACTGGAGGTTGTAGTGCAGCTGGTGCTGGTCTNCCTTCCAGCCATGAGGATTCTTTGAAATATTTATATTATATATAAATATACTTTCATAATAAATATAAAACATGTATATATATAATATATAATATGCTTATATTTAATTATATTATATACATAAAATATGACTTCCACATCATTATGGTTGCTTGCAAATGGACTGCACCCAGGGTTTTCACCCTGACATCTTCTGGAATTGCCAAATTCTGTAGCCTGGGAGATGTTTCTCTCTCTCTGATTTTGATACCCAGGTGAGGAAGGGGGCACTTGTTAGGGAGGGCAGGAACACAGCTTTTCATTTCTAATGTGCCATGAGGTGCTGAGAGCAATTATGTGGGAGAATTCTATCTAATCAATCGGTGAAAAATGTTGTCCCTGGGGAATAGGAGAGCCCTAGGAGTGTTAGGTGAGTGACCCGGGGAATGCCAACCACCCCAGGAATTCAGCAAAACAAGCCCGAACTCCTGAAAGGCACCACCACCAGGAAATGCATTTTTTTCTGTAATGATCAGATCGGCCTCATTTCCCTTCGGACTTGTTTGTTTGGGGGGGTTTCTGCCCAGCTGACGACAGCTCCACGTTCCTGGAATGACATTCCGCACTGCTTCCTTTCCTTTAGCTCCGTAAGCAACTTGTGCTGCGGGGATGACCTGAGCTGGATGCACATGCTGCTTTCTGTGGATGGACGGATCCACATCCACTGAGGAGGAAGCAGCTGCAGCCGTAGGTCCAGGGGAACATACTTCTGCCATGAGTGTGTGGACACACCCCTGGGGATGGAGCTAGGGGGACGCATTGGGACAGCCCAAGCGTTGCCTCCAGACTCTACGTTCATGTTTTTCTCCCTTATAAGGGATGGTTGCATTTAAAGAGTGCAACTGAGTCTCTCCCAGTCAGCTCTTGCTGGCCACTGGGGGTTTGGGCTGGGTTTTTGCCTTCTGACGCTGCAGATTGTTTATCAATGGAGCGTTTGCAGTGCTGTGTTAGCAATAAATACGCTGTGGGTACTAAAGACGTTTTAACTGGAAAGCACTGCCTGGAAATACCAGCTCCAGCATTAAAGACTGTAATTTTAAAAAATATGGGGGTTTTAATTGAAATTTGCTTTATCTGCTATCGCTGAGGGGACTTTTCTTGCCCTGCTTTGTTTTTCCTACACCTATGGTTTGGGACTTTGGTCAAAATTCAGCTCTACCTTTGTGTCAGCATCTAGAACTGAGGCCTAGGATGACTAAGGAGACTAGAAATAGAAATATGAAGGAAAAGGGGGTTTTGTCCTTTCTTGATTGACAAACGTTTTGCTGATGGAAGGAGAAGGACAACACCACCATGGCATCCTGGCCTGGATCAGGAATGGTGTAACCAGCAGGAGTAGGGAGGTGATGGTGCTCCTGTACTCTGCACTCGTGAGAACACACCTTGAGTACTGGGTTCAGTTTCGGGTGCCACAGTACACACAGTGTCAGAAGGACATTGAGGTGCTGGAGCAGGGTCAGAGAAGAGCAGTGAGGCTGGGGAGAGGTCTAGAAAAGAGGCCTTGTGAGGAGCGACTGAGGGAACTGGGGTTATTTAGTCTATAGAAGAGGAGGCTGAGAGGAGACCTTATAGGACTCTACAGCTACCTAAAAGGAGGTTGTAGCAAGGGTGGTGCTGGTCTCTTCTCCCAAATTACTACTGATAGTATGAAGGGAAATGGCCTCAAGTTGCATCAGGGGAGGTTTAGATTTGATCTCAGGAAGAGGTTCTTTCCTGAGAGTGGTTGGGCACTGGAACAGGCTGCCCAGGGAGGGGGTAGAGTCACCATCCCTGGAAGTGTTTAAAAGGTGAGTAGACAGAGCCCTTGAGGCCATGGTCTAGGGGTTAGGGAGATGTTGGGATGAAGGTTGGGCTTTATTGCCCTGGAGGTCCTTTCCAACCACACTGTTTCTATGATTCTAAGTTCCTCTGGTTGCCCAAGATGCTTTTGCTGTGGCCTGAACTATTGAGAGCAGAAAAGCTAAGCTACTCCTTCCAGGACTGAGGTGCAACTTTTAGTGAGCTGAGCACCTGGACACCAAATCTCTGTGTTTATTTTCACTTAACAACACAACAGCAGCTGCTTAATTTGCACACTGCTGTCTTTTAACATAAACTCTTCCTCACACAGTTTTGTTTTTCCTCTTCCACCCCTACTGCTTTCTTATCCCTGCTCCACCTGTTTTCAAAGCTTCTACATGTTTTTCAAGTTGTGCTGCTCCTTTTGGGTTTATTTGTGCTCCTCAGCATCCCTAAAGCCATCTCTGGATCTTACAAGTACTGTAGTCCTTGTGCTATTTTTGGCTCTATCCATCAGGACCAATAGCTGTTGTTTGGCAACTCAGGACAAGGAGACTGCTGAAAGTGCAGAGCTGCGGGGTCTCCTCAGAGGTTGCTGAGCCAGTTTAAGGGATTTGTGGCTCAAGGTCAAAGATATTTGGCAACATCTGGTTTAAACAAAATAAATGACAAAAATAAAGGGCAGAACATCTGCAAACCTGAGATGGTCCCTTCCAACCTCAACCATTCAGTGACTTTAATTCTAGATTAAAAACATGCATTGCAATAACTTTTCTTTCATTACCAACTTTATCTTCCCTGTGATTTCGGTGTAATAACACTTTTTCTTTCCTTGTGAAGTGACACAGTGGGACTGACCTTGCATTTCCTCGGCCAGTTTGGCCCCAAAGCCATGCAAGTGAAGAAATGCCAGTGCCAAAGCCCTCCACCAACACATCATCTCTGTGCCAAGTTCAGGTAATTCAATATTAATTAACACTATTTATGACCCTGCCCCTGGTTGCAGCACCTGAACATCACAGGCACCCACAAGCTCAGCTCTTCCACAGCAATTATAGCCCTGTACGGATCAGCAAGGATGCGGTGGGGCGGAGGGTGGGGTGGGTATGGGATGAGACACCCGCATTAACTCGCTGACTGCTGGTCCCCATTAGCCAGAGCACTAAGCGCTGCAGTTCACTCTCTTCACCGCCAGGTGGCGCTAAAACTCCTCAGGAGGGCAGTGCCGGGTCCACCCACTGCCCCGCTCCGCCTCAGCCCCCCCCAATAATAAACTTAAAGGCATTACAGTAATAAACCAAACGTCAAAACCCTATTTTTGGGTTGTTTTCCTGCTGTGCGAGAGCCTGTCGGTGGACTGAACCTGATGTAAAGCTGGTTCAAGAGGAGGACCCGACATCCCTAGGACCCGACATCCCTCGGACCCCCGCACCGCCACCCCCTGAAAGGACCAGATTTCACCAGCTTCAATGCGAAGCAAAATGACAATGAGCCCAAACATGAACGCAGAGGGGTGGTTTTCCCCCGCCCCTAATATTTAGTGAATAACTTGCTTGTGAAATGGGTCTTAGTTCGGCTCTCGTGGCTGATCCTGAACCTCCTCCCACCAACCCCCCGGAGACTGCCTGGTTAATTTTGTGGTAGAAAATACTTAATTATGGGCTGTGCCAAGTGAGCACAAGGTCGCCAAGTGAATGTTTTAGGCCTTTTGGTAGGATGTAAATGGTGTTTTCTGTGTGCCTCTGTATCCATCCAAGCAAACCTTCAGGAGCCCTGCTGAAGGCTTGAGACCAGCCTAAGTTATGATCCTGAGGTCAGACTGTGACCGTGGAGCTCTGGCTCAGACCCAAACCAAGGTATCTGTGTGGGAAATTGGGGAGGGAATGAATTAGCACTTTCCCCATGTTTTTTGTTGGTGTAAACAATTCCAAAGGTATAAGATGAGCTGAAAGCTCCTCATTGTGGTGGATGCTGCTTTCCAGATGGTCCTGCTTCGTAACAGCTCTTGTACCTGTGTATGGGATGGGTTTTTATTTCCTGATGCTGCCCTGCCTCAAACAACAACCAGCTTTTTTCTTCCCAACTGTCTCTGTCCCCTTTACTCCCCTCCAAAGAAAAATCATTGAATCACTAAGGTTGAAGAGACCCCCCGCCCAAGATCGTCAAATCCAATCATCAACCCCACCAAGCCTGCTAAAGCATCTTCCCTAGAGCCACATCTCTGCGTTCTGTGAACGCCTCCAGGGACGGTGACTCCATCACCTCCCTGTTCCAATCCATGATCATTAGAAATCAGCACTGCAAAAAGAAAGCACAGGAGCAGGTTCTGATAACCACTAGGTTGGTTGGGTTTTTCCCCCTTTGGTGAATCTAAACCTTGGTTTTCTTTCTCTGCTGAACAAAAGCAGCAAATTTAAACAGTGGTTGTCATTCTGCACATTGTGCTGAAGGGAAAAAAGAATTGCTGGTTTTTCACCCAGAGGTTTGAGGGTTTGAGCAGCGATCCCTTCACTTCATGTGCTGGGGAGCAGCCGATGGAGGCTGCGTACGGCCAAGCAGCATGAAAGGAGCCCTGTGCAGCTGCACGGGCTGGGTGGGCGGGCGTCTCATTCAGTAATAACAGCTAATTTATACAGCCATGAAAATCCACGGCTATAAATAAACGGCTCTGCCTGACTCTGTATACTCACTCAAAATAAGATTGAGAGAGAGAGAGACAAACAGACTGGAAGGCGAAATCTAGTGTAAATGTCGTAAAGGCCAGATCCTTACTCAGGGTGCCTCAGTAAAACCTTCCTGAAATGGCAGGGAAAACATCTCTTTGTGAAAAATGGTGATGGTCTCTGCCTCACAGGGCTTCATGTGTGTCAGGGAGAGGAGCAAAGTGAACCCAGCGCCCCAGCAGTTGTGTTTTGAGGGGAGAAATTCCTGCTGGCCTTTCCCCAAGTGTGTGACCGGGAATTTAGCCCCCTCCATGCAAAGAGTGAGCCTCTTCCCAGCCCTTTTCAAAGGAAGGAGCAACCTCTACCATGGTTCTCAACCCCCTTAAGTCCAGTGGCACAGTCCCCATGGCAGATCTCAAAGCTACCCCAGCATGAGGATGGGTTCTGCTGTCCAGCTTCTCAGGCTGGAGACTGAAAGAAGCACTTGTCCCAGTCAGGGCTTTGAGTTTCTGACATTTAAACCGTTTGTACTGGTCTGTCAGCACAAAACAAAACAATTTAGCAGAGGAAAAACATCCCAAACCAACCTGGACCAGGGAGTCTCCTGAACTTTCTCCTCTTCCCTAATTCCCTTCATGGTTTTAATTCTCTCTGCCTCTCTGAAACATTCCCTGTGACCAGCACCTTTCAGCTGAATTCTTTCCCTGTTCTCCTTCAGTTTCAACAGAAAAGAGGGGTCTGTGTGTGTCTGATTGCTTACATCCCCTCACACAGTTGGCTGGAGCCAGTTATCTAGAGAAGCTGGCACTGAACTGGGAGCGGGGGACCCATCTTTTATTGACTTAAGTCCATTCACTGCTCAGCCCTCGTGTGTCAGCTGCCCAGAGGAGGATTTTATCAGGTGCTTAACACGTGAGAAGGACCAGCTCATGCACACACATTACTGCTTTATTGCTCACAAGCAGCTTCCAATGTTTTGATTCTCCTAAGCTCCGGCAGCCCTCGAAAGATGAAAACAACACCCCGGTGAACTGCGTGTGGTGGCAGCTCTGAGCCGTGGGGCTTGGCAGCGAGGATGGAGTTGAGACGGTTACGTACTGCGACGAGTTTCAAATCCTCTTTTAAACTCGAGGCTAATAACAGAGATCTTTCCCCTTCCCGCTGGCCACGAGCGCTACTGCCGGGTTTGCCCGTTGCTGTAGGTGTTAACTAGATGTTAGGGCTAATAACAGAAATCAACTGCACGGAGAGAGATTAGTAAACATGTGAATAGAGCATAATTATACGGCAGGCAGCTCTATGTTAAACAGCACCTTAGCTGAGCATGTGTTCTGTCAGAGCAATCGTACGGTCGGGATAAGGGGGTTACTTCTGCTGAGAGATTATCTGACACCCAGGGAAAGGGAGAAGGCGCTGCATCCCGAGATCCTGTGACGATGGGGGGAGCTGTACGATGATGCAGATTAATATTCCAGCCTGGTTCTTGTTAGAACAACTTGGCTTCATGGTGAACTCTCTGAGCAGACATTCCTAATTACAGCCCTCGTTAGCCCAATTTGTTATCTCGCTAGCTTGGAAGTCACGGCGCTGTTAAAATTACCCCTCCTCTTAATTTCTTCCAGACATGACGAAGGGACAATCCAAGCAAGAGCTGGCTGGTGTTCACAGGGCTTTTACAGAGCGGTGCCAAGCTCGGGAAGGAGTTCATCTACCAGCGGAGATGAACATCTTCATGTACATTGGGCAAGAGGTGAGAAATGTGCCTAAAACAGACAAACACCATTTCCTCATTTGCAGCAGTCACTGAGTTATCATGGAAGAGGCAAACGTTTCACATTTTCCACCAGGTTTCCATCTGTCTGATGACATAATGGCTTCACCAGAAGCTGCAACGCGTTGGAGAAAGGATTTATCACAGCTGCATTTATTTTCCTCTACTTCATGGCTTCAGTATTCATGGACAGACTGGTTAGGCTTGAAGGGGAGGATTCACTTGCCCTTCCGCATGTAGTCCAGAACGGATATCGAGTCCCCTGTTTGGAGGCAGAGAAGAACAGATTATTGGGGGAAAAACAGTGTTGTGCTGCTGAGGGGCATCAAGCAATCAAATCTACCTGGGAACCTCATCGAACACTCTCTCTCAGCATCTTGTCTTCCCTGCCGCTGACCATTTACTCACCAGGAACCCTAACTTAAAGCTGCTTTCCTCATCCACAGACCTCCGAGGCTCTGAGACACCAGTTGCTCTATTTTATTTATCTCCAGCCTGCAGCAGATCTGATGTGGCACAAAGTCCTGGCATTTCTCCCCTCCCAAATGATGCTCTGTGCATACCAACCAAGTAGACATGGGAAGGACAAAGGACTTTCCTCCTAGGCCGGGGACAGCATATTAGCCAGCAACTGTGAATGCCTGGGCTCCAGCGATGACATGGGGAGCCCAGGCTTGCCAGACCTTCCATCCGGTTTCCCTCCTGTGTATCATCAGATAAACTTGTCAGCAAGAGGAGGGTGTGTGACAGATGGGACAGGTTTCCTTCAAATAGCCCCGGTCTCCTCTCCCTGGGGGGTAAACTGGTAAATAGGAAGGATATAAATACCCCATCACAGGTCGGTGTACGACTGGGATTGAAGGGATGAGACCGCTGTAAATATTTGTATTTAGTTTGCAGACTCTGTGCTGTAAATCCTCTTCAGTTTGAGTTTGTTTGTTGCTGGCAATACTGTGGAATTGTAGCTACAACCATCAGTTGTTCGCTGAAGGGAGCAGATGTACGCTGGGCTCCTGTTCTTTGGATTTTAAGGCAAGAGAGAGAAGGTGGAGATGTTGTTTGGAAAAGAGGTTTGGTTTAAAAATCCCTCCTGACCCAGTAACAGCAAAGAGCAGAACCCATGTCTGGGCTGACAATTACCTGCAGAACAAGAACATTTTAACATCCACACAAACCCTGCTGCTCACAGGCCAGTTCGAGTGACGTCGTACCCCGCTCCATTGCCCTTCACATCCCTTTACTGGCCACTCGAGTTTCTGCATCTCCACAGCTGCTCAGAAGGAAAAAAGCATCGAGATTTCAGCCACACTGTGGTACAGGCTTCTCCCACCAGCAGCCTCTCATCCTGCCTGTTCCCTTCTTGGGGCTGAGCGCTTTTCTGGCCTTGGCACAGGTTTTCATGACTCTCAGATCTCACAAGTGCTTTGCCCAGTGTCCCTCAGCAAGCATTTCCATGGCTGCTGGGGTTGCTGCTACCTACAGCTCCTCTATCCACCTGCATTTCTACTGCTTTTCAAAATGAAGCAGCTGCTGGCTGTTGTTTCAGATTTGTTAGGGTTTTTTTTAAGCTGCGTTTGATGGAAGATGAATGAATCTGCTTCATCTTCAAATGCTGCTGCTAGAGGAGAGACCTCACTTGATGTGGAGAACATGGTTCTGAGCTTCTCCTGAGGATCTGGTTGCCTCACCAGAAGCAAAACCCCAGGGAAAACGTTGCTCTGAGATGTCTAGTTTGACCAAAGAAGATGAGCTCAGTTGTGTGCATGATGTTTTCTGTCCTTTGGGAATGGGAGAAGCTATCGGATGCTTCATCTTTGGGTAGACCCTGCAGCCAAATTCTTGGCTGAGGTAAATTTATGGCAGCAAAAAGAATCAGCCCATTGTTTCTATTTGTCCTCTTTGGGCTTTCTGTATTGCTCAACATCATCTAATACTCTCGAAACTCTGGGATTTAAAACAGCCCCAAAAAAGTCATTCCTGGTACTGTTTTCTCTGTCTCTCCGGCTGTGCAGCTGGGTTGCCGTAGTTACCACCAATCCAACGGTGCGAGGGGAGGGAGAGGCACAGGACAGAGAATACATTTTTAAAACCTCCAGTACTGTAGCAAACAGTTTGTCTATAAATAATAAAACAACTTAGGGGCTGGCATCTTTTGCTAGTTCCGAGAAGGAAAAAAGCCCCAACAACCCCAAGGTTATATTATTTGACAGCCTGGATCTTCCAGCCCTCAGAAATGATGCTGCTGCTTTTTCTTTTCATTCAGGCTTTCAAAATCACTCGCTTGAAGCTGAGCCCATAGACTTTGGAGTCAGTTGGAGTGGAACATACTTCAAAGAGTGAAAAAGAGCAAATATTTATGTAGCTGGTTTTAGGAGAAGTGATAGCGGCCAGAAGATCTAAGGGGATGCAGAGGAGAGCCCAAGGAAAGCCCGATCTGTAGGACAAGCTCTGAGTTTTGGCAGATGCCACCACCTGAGGGTATAACTGCTAGGTGGCTAATGGTGTTGCTGGAGGTGTTTCCAGAATGGGTCTGTAGGAACTGGTGGACTTGACTTGGTACTGTGTTTGGTGCACTGAGCAGGAAGCAAAGAGAGGGCAGAAGTACCCTTCCATGTGCCATTTCTTTTGGGGAAGGAGGAGGTGGGCAGGGTGGGAGGGGACAGAGAGATGAAGAGGTCTGTCCTCTACCATGACAAATTGTTTGTCTTATGGGTTTGGTTTTGTTTTGGGCAGGGTGATCTGAACTGCATCACCTCCCTCATAGGACAGGGTGGGATGGCATGACATCCACGAAAGCGTTTTTGCTGCGAGAAGCCAGGTTCATGGGAATCACGTCTCCAATCGGCTTTTCACTCGGGCAGTGCTGAGCCTAGGGTTTCTCTTGGTGAGGAGCATCTTGAGAGCCTGGCATGCTGGGAATCGGATGAGCTGCCCTCTGCCTGTGGCTCAATCCTTAGTGGGACCTCATTATCAACAGCAGCTTGAGGAAGTCCTTCCCTTGTCTTGGGTGGACACAGTTGGGAAATGATCCCTGCAAGAACCAGACAGGTGTGGAGGAGCAGGAAGGTGTGAGAGGCAGTGGGCAGTAGCTTCTTGAGAAGTTATTGCTGCCCAAGCCCAGTTTATCTGGATTCTCTGATGTCACCTCCATGTTCTCACAGCTGGGGCTGCTTTTCTGTGCACACAAAAAAGTTGACTGCTCAACCCAGTTTCTTTAGAAACCTCTGAAGGGATCATCTCTTCAGTGGGTATATTTAGGCAGCTGTTCAACTCCCGTCTAATTTCTGCAGCTAATTTGATCTCCTCTTGGCATGACCTTTTGTCCAATCAATTAGCACCTTGGAAATCAAGTTATTTGAATGCTGGGTATTTCCAGCTTGGGCACCAGGCATCCTCTGGGCCTGAAATAACTAATAAGAACTCGGTGAGGAAAAAGACATCTCATGTTTAGATGTATCATATAAAGACCTATAGTGTCTCGTAGTGATGATGTGGCCCTTGATTAGTCACAGTTACTATTTCTGTGATGCCTCTCAAACCAGAGCTTGCTCACAAAAGCTGCAGCTCTGTTTTCATTTACCAGCCATCCTCCTCCTCCTCTTGTGTCACGCTGGTGCAAGAATAGAATTCATCTACGATTCCCAAACATGGAGATGTGGAACGAGCATCTTGTTTGCGAAGGTAGCGAGCGGCGAGGTTGGTTCTTCAGCGTATTTGAGAGTCAGTCTGCTGCTTTTTAGGTAGCTGAGTAGGGATGGTGAGAGACTAGCTACAGACACTCTACTGGGGCTTGACAGCCTTGTGAGACTTCACAAAATGGATCAGCCATCAAATGTTTCCTGAGAACAGAGGGAGGTTGTCTTATTTATTCTCAGAGGTGTTTTTTTGCAGCGCTGTGTTTTTTTCCTTTCATCAGAAATAAAATTGCAAATGTTCACACATTTGTCCTAAATAAAATACACACGTTCTCCTGACAGAACCGCTTTCATCCTCAAGAAACTTCATCTTGAATGAAAGAGAGGAAACCAGATGGGAAAATAGTAATAATAACTGTAATGGCCCATACTAGCCCCTCAAAGCTGCTTTACCCATCGGTTCTTTCTTCTGCCTGTTGAACGTGTCCTCCTAAATTACTTTTTCTTTTCTCTTCTTTTCTCCACCTGCTCATTTGCTGCCATTTCTTTCCTTTTCTTTGAACCACTGCTGCTCATACAACTACCAGAGCAGAGGGGAGATGCTATCAACACTTCCTAAGGGTTCTTGAAGTGCTGAGTAACTCATGGAGCAAACCATGGCTACGCTACTACAACAGCAGTGTTCAACAGGGGAGGTCCCAGGTGACTGGAAGGCGGCTGATGCCTAGCTAAAGGAAGGGCTGGAAGGAGGATCTGGGCAACTACAGGACTGTCAGCCTGAATTCTGTACCAGGGAAGATCATGGAGAGGATCACCTTGAGTGAGCTCTCACGGCAATTGCAGGGCAGCCGAAGGATCAGGGCCAGCCAGCATGGGTTTACGAAAGGGAGATCTTGCTTAACCAACCTGATCTCCTTCTATGCTCATGTAGCTCACCTTTTGGATAGGGGGGAAGGCTGTGGGTGTTGTGTACTTGGACTTTTGGAAGCCTTTTGGCACATTCTCCCACAATATTCTTCTGGAGAAGCTGGTGAATCATGGCAGAGATAAATGTACCCTTCACTGGGGCAAAAACTGGCTGGCTGGCTGTTCCCAGAGAGTTGTGACTAATGGGGTGAAATCCAGCTGGCAGCCAGTCACAAGTGCTGTCCCTCAGGGCTCAGTGTTGGGGCCAGTCCTGTTTAATCTCTTTATTGATGCCCTGGATGTGGGCACTGAGAGCAGCCTCAGTCAGTCTGCAGACGAGACCAAATTGTGTGGGAGTGTTGGTCTCCTCCAGGGCAGGGAGGCTCTCCAGAGGGACTGGGACAGGTTGGATCGATGGGCTGAGGCCAATTGTCTGAGGGACAAGAAGGCCAAGTGCCAGGTCCTGCATTTCAGTCACAACAACCCCAGGCAGGGGGCTTGAGAGCTGCCCAGCAGAAAATGACCTGGGGGTGTTGGCAGACAGCCGGTTTCATAGGAGCCAGCAAGGTGCCCAGGTGGCCAAGGAGACCAACAGGATCCTGGCCTGGATCAGGAATAGTGTGGGCAGCAGGAGAAGGGAAGTTATGGTGCCCTTGTTCTCGGCCCTTGTGAGGCCTCCTCTTGAGTCCTAGGTTCAGTTCTGGGCCCCTCATGATAGGAAAGACATGGAGATGCTGGAATGGGTCCAGAGCAGAGCTACCAAGCTCATGAGGGGTTAGAGAACCAGTCGTGTAAGGAGAGGCTGAGGGAGCTGGTCTGGTTGAGTTTGGAGAAGAGGAGGCTGAGGGGGGACCTCATGACCCTCTACAACTCCCTGAATGGAGGTTGTGAAAGGGTGGCTGTTGGCTTCTTCTCCTTGATGACTGCTGACAGAAGCAGGGGCACTGGTCTGCAGCTGAGGCAGGGCAGGGTTAGGCTGGATCTTAGGAAGAAATTTTTTCCGGAAAGTGTGCTTGGGCACTTGGAAGGGCTTTCCCAGGGAGGTGGTGGAGAGACCTGTAGCCATGGTGCTTTATGCCCTGCTAGAGTGGCAGCATGGAGGGGTCAGGTTGTGTTTTTCAGGTATTTAGGTTTTCTGTGCACGTGGGGATGGTTGGACTCAGGGATCTAGGAGGTCCTTTCCAACCATGACTGTTCTGTGATTCTACCCACTTCCTATAACCTGCCATTAGCCACCCAGCAGTGTACAAGGGCCCCTTCTCCATCCCTCCTGCCTAAGCAATCCCAGGAACTCTATGTTTTCCTTTTCTTTCCACAGGGATAGAAGTGTAAAACAAAATGTGAACTGACCCCATATCATACGATTGAGGAACTCCCCGAAGTTGTAGAAGGCCACGATGACACCAAGGCTCCCGGCAAAAAAGGCTGCCAGCCCAACTGGGCTGAACAAAGCAAAGAGGGGATAAACCCACTCGCCTGTGACAGAATAAATCCACAGCACCCTGCATAGGGAGAGGAAATGGTCTTTGGTTAGCACCATGCAATGAAAAGAACTATTTCATGCTTTCAAGCTGCTGAAGGGCCAAGTTACCCAAACAATCCTGATAAGGAGAAGATGAGCTCAGCCCTCGGTAGGTCCTCTTGGCACTTGGGCTATTGCTGTGAAGGACACTTGAGCCACTGCTAAATCAGCTGGAACATTCTGCCATCACCCAGGTGCCACTGGCTAGTAGGGATGGCAAAATAACAGTAAAAGTGCAAAATGCTGGAAATTGGGGTTGTGCACTTGGCTCTCCTGCGTGTGGCTTGTTCAAATAAGTTCTCACATGGGGGCTCCTCAGCTTTTCAGCCTCTGTCCAGACCTCAAGAGTCTGTGCAGACAAGGTGCTGCTTCCTGCTGTCTCTATCCTACCAACCACCCTTGAACACTCTTCTGGGAGGTTTGGAAATTCTCAGGAGGTGAGTGGGAACGGGGAACTTTCCAGTGCTTTTTCTCTTGGTCTCAGAGGAGGAGACAGGGAGCAGGTAGATAGGAAGCAGATGTTGTTTGCTTCTTTGTGTAGGACCTATTTGCAAAGCACTGGCTGGAAGAGGGAAACAGCAAAACAAAGAGGATGACTGTGCCTGCTTGATAGGGCTGCTTCTACTTGGGCTCTCTCTTTCTGCCTTCTTCTCAAGGTCTTCAGAGACTGTTGTGAGGATGTGCTGTTCTAACCATGGGCAGCACTTGCCTAAAAGAAACCTTTGGGCCCAAAAAGTCCTAAAAGCTTTATTCTTGGTTAAAAAACAAAGCAACTCTGAGGAGTATGCCACACTTCCCACCAGCAGTGCTGACTTGTGAATGCAATCCCACTCCCTTTCTGATGGCACTCAGCGTGCCACCACAAAGAGAAGTGACACACAGGGTGCCCCACCAGCCTCAAACTGTGTCACGAGAGTGCTAAAGCATGAAAAGATGAAAAAGATGATTTTTCCTTTCTCTACTTAGAGAAGGAAGGGGTAGGGTGTAAAAAACCATCAACTAGGTTGTCACCTTGCCTGTAAGAAGTGATTCCCTAATCCCCACCTAAGGGGCAGAGTGAGGAAATGGAGGGGGTTGGTGATGGAGCTATCTGTTAAAGCTGAGTGTACAGACATGTTTTCATGATTCAAGGCTCTTTCCTCAAACAACAGGGCTGTGAAATAGCAAACAAAAATTAGAAGTATTAGAAAAAGGCCACAGATGGGCTACACAGAAATACTGAAGGCCCTAAAACTATGTGGAACCATTCCGGAGCTGAGTCTCAGCCTAAGGCATCCTCAGAACGGTTTGATCACCTTCCAACAGCAGGAAATGCTGGAAATGTAGGCAGTGGCTGCCGGTGGGGTGAGAGGTCATGGTGGGGCAGATGCTTCCTTGAAACCCATCACTTGGCACCTGGCTCTGAGTATCATTTTCTCTCTCGAGTTTCTATATGCAGCCACGTGTCCCTGACAAACAGCTAACTGAGTTTTACTTCTTTTCTGCTCCCGTGACCCCCCAGACCTTTGAGGTTTGGGGTTACAGTGAGCAAGAGCAAGTGGAGGTAAATTTGATGGTGCTGCTAGAAATGAAAATTCCAGCCCAGCAGAAATAACCTCAAATATCCCAAAGTTTATGACAATTTAATTCCTTCTCCATAAGAGACCTTGAAGAGCAGGAGATGCTACACACAGTCTCGGGACTTGTACTATTTGAAGAAACCTGCTCTGCTTATGACTGGCAATGATTTCCATGACTGGAAAGAGTCTCCACAGGTCTCAACTGAAGTTTAAATGACCTTCACAGAAGAGGCTGCTGTGTGCCATGTGCCTGGGAGGTGACTAACTTCCATGAGCAGCTTTGGGCTCTGTTCCACAAAGCGGATCACTTGAGACATGGTTGTACAGTCCATAATTCTTACCAACTGATGTAGAGAAAAGACACAGATCCCAACAGGGTCAATCCCTTCTTCTTGTCTGGGTACCGGTGTGGTAAGGCAAGGAGTTCCAAGACAGCAAATGGCAACACAGCTGTGTGCTGAGGAGAGACGAGAGTCTATCACTGCCTGCTCCCAGTGCCTCACCTACCACCACTGCTGAGCACAGAGCTCACCAGCTTGTCCCAAGGCAAATTACTTAACACTGTGGAATGTTAATTGCATATAAACATGTGTAGTTGATTTTTTTATAGTAAAGAAGTTACCCTGCAGTAACAAACACAGAGATTTGCTCGTTAGGATGCTGTAAAAAGGACCTTAACGAGCTCTGCCTGCAGAAACCAAAGCTCACCTATCATACACCTCATAATGCAATAAAACGTTTGGCAATTCCCATTAGAGTACAAAAGGTATTGAAGTCGACATAGGGGATGTCGAAAGGCTCCTCCTTGAGCTCATTAAGCAATTGCTGAGTTGCCTCTGTGTTCTCTTCAAGTCGTTACTGTATTTGTGTTTTATACTTACTATTTATTTAATGACTAGGTGTATTATTTATTTATGATATTATATTTATTATTTACTCCAGTGCAATTGTAAACTAAAAAACCCAACCCAAAGTGGCGGTAAATGTACTGAGAATTTAAATTAGCTGCGATTAAAGGTGGTGAAGGAACTTCAAATGAACTTGATCAAGAGTTAGTTAAGAGTCACCTTGCTGGAGCAGCTTCTCTTCCTTCTCTTTACTTTCTTCTGTTTATTTTTTATTTATTAATTTTGTTCAAAGGGTTGGACTTGTATTAATTAGCTTCAATTTCAAAGGCTTTTCCAATTAGAACTGTCTGAGCACGGACAGGCAGGGCAGGCAGGCAGTGAGGTGCCACGGGAGAGAACTATAGCAACAACTGTAGCTGGCTAGTTGGATAAATTCCAATTAATTAATTAAGCAAATAGTTTCGTGGGTGGAGGGGGGAGGAAGAGAGGGAGAGCAGCAAAGAAAGATTGATGGACTTTTAAAGAGTACTAATGATTTTCTTGTGTGTGTTTCCTTCAAGGCAAAACCTGCTGGGTGTATGGTATGCAGGTCCCTGTCGACCCAAGGAAGAGGTTTAGGTACCTTCAGCGTACGTATTGGTTTTATTGATGTGTATTTATAGTATAAGTTACCACAGATACACACACAATTCTTTCAAAGGCATGTTCTTTACCTCTATTTGCTTAAAAATATCTCTGGAATCTGCATGTCGTCATCCCTGCCCCAGGAGCTGCTATTCATACCTGGCTGTCCAGCTACCAAAATAACCCATCTCAGTTACCGTTTGTCAGAGAAAAGAGGTAGAAAAAGATTTATCCGATGTTCCAGTTCCTCTCGCTCATTGGCACTGAGATTTTCCTCTGTTGTTCACTTTCACAAAGAGATTCTTTAGCTCTACAACCCACTCGGGGGCTGATAGCAGAGGTCTCGCTGCATCAGTACAAGTGATTCTGCGATCCATTTAACCAGAAAAATGTCTTTGGTGCATGCAGGTTTCATATATAACCCCTGTGGCTGTGCTTTAGTCAGAAATACATGTGTTAAGCTGCTTTCAGAATGATTAAAAGTAGAGTTTATTTTCCATAGGTGGTCATTTCTCTAATACTGGTGCAATGACGGAAAACTTGTACCTTATCCTCACTTTCAGGCTTTAGCCTTTCACTGTGGATTTGTCCTTTCTGGATGTAAGTCTTAGTTTTCATCTAGCATCCCATGGGCTGCAGAAATTCCTTTGGGATACATGAAATGTCCTTGCTAGTCTCTTAATTAATTTAAACACTTGGCACAACCGCAAGGTAGCTGTTCCTAGCTGCATTACTGCTGTCCTAAGAGGGATTTAGGAGTGACCCGGTGGAATAATCCATTGTTGAATTGAACAGCTTTTAGGTGGGGGTTATTTTATATACTTATCTCCTCAGCACTTCTTATTCAGGGTCTTGGCTCTAGCCTGAGTTGAAAATAATAAAAAATCCTAATATTGTGGCATAGGGGAGCTGCTTCCCTCCCAAGTCATAGATTCATAGAATCATCAGGGGTTGGAAGGGACCTCGAAAGATCGTCCAGTCCAATCCCCCTGCCACAGCAGGACAACCTGACTAGGTCCAGGAGGGTTTCAAACGTCTCCAGAAATGGGAACTCCACAAACCCCCAAGGCAGCCCCCTGCAGCACCCCATCTCCTCCCTGGGAAGAAGTTATAGAATTGGTCAGGGTTGGGAGGGACCATAGGATCATCCAGTTCCAACCCCCCTGCTACGGGCAGGGACACCCCACCCTAGATCAGGCTAGCCAGAGCCTCATCCAGCCTGGCTTTAAACACCTCCAGGGACGGGGCTTCAACCACCTCCCTGGGCAGCCCCTTCCAGGCTCTCACCACTCACTATGAAGAACTTCTTCCTCACATCAAGTTTAAATCTCCCCATTTCCAGCTTTGCTCCATTCCCCTTAGTCCTGTCACTACCTAAAATCCTAAAAAGCCCCTCCTCAGCTTTTTTGTAGCCCCCTTCAGACACTGGAAAGTGTCTTCTGTACAAATTATTTACCTTTTAAAAAATACTTCGCCATGGGTTAATCCAATATTGTTAATGAATAGATCATTAGCTCATTCCTGATTAGAGATAAGTGCTCCGTGCAGTACCCAGACCTGCTCTTAATGGGGCCATTTAAACTGCCCGAAGACCATCTTGAGACAAAGTCCTACAGCAGTTCTCAGCTGCTTCCTGCCCCTCTAGGATAAGAACTGTTAGGATTAGTGGTTTTCCTGTGTGGATGTAAAGACCTTTTCCTCGCACACACTTCTGTCTCACTTACACATCACCCCAGTACCCAAGAAATTGTCAATGAAAGGGAAAATCTTCCCCTGCCCCTCTGCTAGCCCAGTGTCTCCTGGTGACATTACTTGGTTCTGAGTTTGTCCATCAGTGGCAGAATCAGGAGGGAATTTCGGGCACGTTTAGGAGGGCAGATGCTGTATTTATAGAGCAGACACCAGAGGAACGTGGTCCACTCCAGAGAGCAGAGCCCATGACACACAGTTGGCTTCCCAAGCAGTTTCCCTCTCTCACAGCCGATAGACGTTGACTTTGGCAGTGTTGTTACTGATAGACCATCTATCATGGTTAATCACATCTGCTGAAAGGCTTTAAAGACTTCCCATATCCTTCTCAAAAAAAAAGAAAAAGAAAGATGGTATTTTCTCATTTGAGTTATTTTTACCCCAAATCTCCAGCGCATGGTCATGAAATCAACTTCCAGCCCTATTTAGCTGCGCTTTATAGCCTTAAAGTGACATTCGCCTAACGGGGCCGAATTCAACCATAAAGCTTTGCCTCGTGCTTTAAAGAAAACTTAATTAAGCTGGGATTGACACAGATCAAAACATTGGCAAAAAAATCGCTGGAAACTGTGACTCATTTTTTTATTTCAATTAACGGTTTCTCGGTTTCGCGTATAAACAGGGAAGCTGTCAGAAGCAATTATCACAGAGGGAGGAACAAACCCCCACCCTATTTCAGTCCAAGGTAAGGAAAACAGCCTGAAACAATGGCTGTGAGTGCTGATCAGGCTATCGATGAAGTGAATTGAACCAGACAGCTTTTTCCTTCTCTTGGCAGGAATCCTGTCGGTACTTGTTTTTATGTTCTTTGAAATATCAATAATCCTTTAAATGCCTTTTTTTCCCCTTTTTTAAATTTGTGCAGTGGAAAGGCAAAAGTTGTGGAGCTTTCAAAACTATCAGAGGCATTTTGTTAACTGCAATCTGACTTCTGCTATCAAACATTTGATTTAAAAATCCCCCACTGCTTTTATTTTTCTTTTTTTAAATGATTTTTCACTTGGGTTTTGTGTTTTCCTCTCTTATTTTTTCCTGACAAACCCAGACGGATCCAAACTAGCTACAACATCGCACAATTCTTTTTGTTGCTTGCGAACCGTGCAGGAAAAGGTTTCTTAAGCCTATGCTGAACTTTATCTGGAAGACTGGTGTGTTGGCTCGTCCTCTGTGGAGAAGAATGAAATGATTAACATTCTCCTCCTTTATGTTTTGTTCCCTACTCTGTGTGCTGTGTTTCCCAGGATATGTTTCAGATTCACAGGGTTTAAACTGAGCTAAATAGTCCTCTCTGCTTATTATCTTCACTGCTTGGGGAGGCTTCATGGAAATTTTGCTTCCCATGTACGGTCTTCTGAGTAATGTGGTTGAACTGGGTGATCTTGGAGGTCTCTTCCAACCTTTATGATTCATTCAATGTTATGTCGTCCTTTTGCTGTTGAGAATTGTGGAGTTGTTTAGGTTGGAGAAGACCCGTAAGATAACCTAAGGAGAAGGAATTCTCCTTGGACCGAGAAGACAGGGTTGGGTAAGGTTTGTGCTCAGCTGCAGGCTCCAGCCTAGGCTGAGTTTGAAACTCATGAGCCATCTCCCCAGAGCTGCTGAGCTCACCCGGACGCCTCATGCCTGCACCACAGCTTGACCCCGTTTGACTCTGGCGTGAAGGAAATGAAGCCTCGGTTGACCGTAGCTGTTTGTTTCTCCTTTGCCAGCAGTGACATCCCCTCCGTGTCTGCTTTCCATTAACACATTACACTGTAGCAGGGGATTTTTTTATTTTTCCCAAACACTGGCCAAACTAAACTCTGCTGGGCACAGCTGGACACCACCAAGTGCTTTTTGAAAACCTGCCCGTGGTCCTCCTTTCAGACCAATTCCCTGTGGAGATCCCCTGCTGACAACCACTCGTGGACGATGCTCGTGCTTCAATATTCGTTCCGAGTTACTGCAAAGTCAAAACCCTGCTTTTTTGCTGTCTTATGAGGCTCATGGTGTTCACCGGTTGACCCACGAGATGTTTACTCATTCAGCGCTTAGTTGGGAAACGTCCTCTTGTCTGTGGAAACTTCCTTGGGTTGGACTCTTTCCTAAACAATTACAGCCTGCCTTATCTGAGCGTAATAAACCCAAGCGGCGTCCTGTCACCACAACCTCTATTTAGCTTCATGCGCCTCATAATTTTCTGAATCTCTGTGTGCTCTCTCCTTTCTTGGCTTCATTTTGGAATGAGTTCCCCATTTGATTTACTTTACTTCGATCCTGCCTTCATTCAAGTGCCTCCTTTAACAAATTTTTGGGATAATCTGTCCTTACACACTTTTCCTCTCCCTCTCTTATTTCCCTTTATCATTTATTTTCTCATCATCATTAATTTTATTTCTTGAACCAGATTTAGTTAACGAAACAATTCCCTCGTAGAGTTACTCCTGGTCTTTTCCGTTCTCAGTCATCAGCGGGGTTTCAGGGAAGCTCAGATTTATGTTACAGGTAGGGCGGGAGGCACAAGGACCCTGTTACCGAGCAGCTGTGGTGACAAGTTAGTCTAAATTTCTGTGGTCTGCTTTTTGTTCCTGAGACACGTAGGGAGTTAGGGAGTTTTATTGTGGAAAAAACGGATCGAACGTCAGAGCTGCACCTGCACACGCTGGGAGAGCCGCAGCCAGGGAGGATCCTCTGCCTTAACATCCGTCTGTGAAACTCATAACTCTCTCTCAGAGGAACTGGGCTGATGTCAACAGAAATGGAAACTTCAAAAAAGAATTACACAAATTATAGGTAGTGCTGGGAAAAGTGAAGCTTTGGGTTACTGGTTGGGCTTGATGAGCTTGAAGGTCTTTTACAACCTAAATGACTCTGTGATTCTTTGCTCTTAAACGTCTCAGGTGATTGATATAACGAGCCAGACCCCTCACACACGCTGCCTCCTCTGCCAAAAGCTTTGCCATACTAATATAAACCTAAGTGGAAGCCTGTGAACATCTGCAGCTGCCAGACAGCTTCAAACTGAGATACTGTGAAATGCAAACAAACGGAGATCTTTTCTCTCTTGTGTAAATATACAAGAAATCCTATTAAACACCAATTGTGAGGAGAATCATCTGAGATGGTCAGAGATGAACGTGAGGTGGTTCTTGTGTGCACACACAAGGAGTAGGAGTCCAGTTGTAGTGGTCTGGACAAGCAGTGCTCACTGGGTTTGCACCCCCTTTGCTTCCTAAAGCAGCTGTAGGAAGATGTAATCCTTCACACAGGAATCCTTCTCATGTAGGAATAAGAGTAACTTGTATTCATACAACTAATGTTCTTCTCCAGGTGGAGGTAAAGCCGTGTAAAATTTTCCTTGAGGTAGTTGTGCCTTCACTAGGGATGATGGCAGTTTGGTAAGGTGGGGCAGAACACAAGCGGCTTGTAGATACCAAGAAGCTCCAAGGCGAGAGGTGATGTGGTGAGTCATGCTCATATTCTCACCATCAGGGCATTGTCAGCTTCCTACCTGTGTGCAGCCAGGTTGTTCTTTTACTGCTTTGCATTTTCTTTCAGCATCCAGGAGCCACTACACCAGGGAAATGTGTAAAGGAACTTGAGAGGCTCTGGACACACAGGGTCTGCTGATCATCGCTGCTGGAAGTCTGCCAGGTAATGCCTTTTGCTTCTGTGTCTCCATTTACCATCCCTCCTGTTTTGTCCTTCGTTATTTAGCTTGTGAGGTCTCCAGAACATGCAGAGTTCATTACTATATGTCAGTAAAGTGCCCACGACACTAAAACAGTTGTTTTTGTCAAGGTGAGAGGGTAGCATGGAAAACATTAGGAAAAAGAGATGTTAAATCAAATCTAGCTGCAGCCTGGAAATACAGAAAAATGTGCTTTTTATAAGGACTGTGCCCCACAGGCTGAAATTACAACTTCCTTTTGGAGAAAGCAGTTGTGCCGTGACCAGTTTCCATGGTGTGGACACATCTGTAGGTGCTGACACGTTTCCTTTGTTAGAGATCAGAATGTTTCTGAGTGATCTCTCCTGGCCCACCGTTATCCCTCTGTGGTACTGCTCGACTCTTGTCAGCCCCTTCTAGATGCGATGCTGTCCTACGCTGCCGTTAAGTTGAATAATAGATGTGTGTGATTTAATCCAGGCAGTTAGTGGCCTTCTGGAGAGCACCCAGGTGTTGTTGACTGGGGATGAAATAAACCATTTCACTTGCTGTATTGGCCAGCAGATCTTTTGTCTCAGCCATCATCCACTTGAAAAGACCATGTTCAAACAGAATAATTGCACTTGAGATGTAAGTGAGGGCTGTTTGTTTATACCCCTGAAACTCAAAGCTTTGTATGAAGAGGGTAAAACATCATTATCTCAGGCAAAAGTGGAAACTGAGGTGCAGCCCTCAGGTTAAACCCAGCAGAAAGACAAAGAGAGAAACCCGGGCACTCTGTAGTGTTGGGGCTCCTTCAAATACCATCATGATTTGTTTGTGTGTTCTCCTTCCTTTCTGCTCAAAGTGCAAAAACATGCCTAGACTCCACTGCTTCATACGGCTCTGGGCTACCAGGTGGGCACTGACACCTTCCCACTGTAAGAGCAGAAAACGTGTGAAAAATAAATGGCTAGTTCACGTCTGCTAGGAAGGTGCTGCAGCGTCGCCTTGATTTCGAGGAGCTGGGTGTTCCTGAAGTGTTTCTGCATGATTATTTTTTTTAGGTTCTCTTTGGTTACATAACAACATATGCTTTCCCTATTTACAACCCTGAAATAGACCCAGAGAGAAAAAAATATACTCCCACTGCGAATGATATGGCACTGACGTCTACAAGTGATGCACCGATGTCTTTCTCCACCAAAGCCAGCTAGATGCTGCCTCAATCTGCTGTGAGATGTCTGTAATCCCAGAGCCATGAAGTGCAGCAGGGACTGAACCCAAAGAAAACGTGTCTGGCTCAGCAACCAGCACTTGGAGGTTGTCCCTTAAAGTGTCAGTAGCTCCCCGGATCTTCCTAGTGTTTCCAGCACATACTTGGGGTGGGAAGAATGAGCTGCTTCAGCTAAGCCTGGAGCACCTGTTGGAAGGTGTCGCAGAGCATGGGGATTGTCAGCAGTGGGATCAGTCTGTGCTGGTGGCAGATGCTTTACGCTCAATAGTGACTGGGAGGAAAATTTTCCACCAGGAACTGTCAAGCACAAGATACCTGCGGTGTATGAAGAGCTGTAGAAATACAATTCTAGGTTGTGATAGAGGTTTTGCTTTATGTGAAGTTTCTCTCGTCAAAATAATTTCTGAGGAAGAATTGTTTTCCTTCTCCAGTCCCTGTTTTTGACACTCCTGAAGTGGAAAAGCTTTTCGTCGATGTCAGAATGACTCTGTTATGAGATGTAGGTGTGGTTAAGGTAAGAAAGAAGAGGCAATGAATAGGTTTGAGGGATTCCTGCAAAGAGCGTCATAAAATTGTACCTTCTAGCACCAATCACCCTTCCCATGTTGTAAATAAATGTGGGAATGGAAAGGGCACATTCTCAGCTGTGCATCAGGATTAAAACAAGCAGCAAAGCCCATCTCCTCTGAGCTCCACCCTGTGCCTTCCCCTTCCCCAGCACCTCCACTCCCATGAAGATTTTAAACCTCAACCCACTGCCTCTAGCAAATCCTGAACCTAAACCCTGTGTGATGCTGAGGACACAAGGAATCTTTTAATCTTTTTATAGTGGACTCTAGTGACAGGACAAGGTGGATGGTTTCAAGCTAAAAGAGAGGGAGATTTAGACTAGATCCTGGGAAGAAATTCCTCCCTCTGAGGGTGCTGAGGCACTGGAACAGGTTGCCCAGGGAGGCTGTGGCTGCTCCATTCCTGGAAGTGTCCAAGGCCAAGTTGGATGGGGCTCTGGGCAACCTGGTCTGGTGGGAGGTGTTCCTGCCCCATGGCAGGGAGGTGGAACTTAGGTGATCTTCAGTGTCCCTTCCACCCTGAACCATTCTGTGAATCATTCTTTTTATTGATGATGGCTTTGAGGGAGGGCAGTGCCTGTTTGCATGTGCTGTGAGGTATGGAGAACTGGATGAGGGCTCCGCAGGTGGGCAGAGAGCAGGTGATGGTGTTCAAAGTCCAAGATGGCTGTGGTTTCTTGCTCAGGTACCAGCAATGTGGATGTGCTGCTGTGCAGCTGGGTTCCAGGCACGTCTGTCTGAGCCTGCCTGTCTAATCTGAGTTGCTGCTTAAGACCTTCAGCCAGAAACTCTGAAGCCTCACACATTTCCCTTCAATGTGTGTCAGGAGCAGCTGTGGTGGGCTTCAAAGCAGCCTCATGCTGAAGCCACAAAGCCTGCACAGAAATGAGCCCTCTGTGCCATCAGAACCTCTCCCTTCTTTCCCTCTTCCCATTAGCTCCAAGAAGCTGCCCTGACCTTCCAATCCACACATGGTTTCCATGTTACTGTCAACCTCTTTACACTTGACTGATGAGAAATAGGCAATTATTCAGCACGTCACAAAACCAGCCAGAGCAAGTGGAGGAGAAATCTGGGAAGTATTTATAGAAAATCTGTAAACAATCAGTGCAATTCTGCTCTGGCGGCTCTGCACACACCAGCCCGCAGAGCTGTCAGGTGCTCTGTGGCTCCTTCACCTTCTCGAATAATTGCCAACTGCCTTGTTACGCTCACACACATTTTCTATTCCATAGAATTCTGTTTGCACAATTTTGGAGCCACAATAACCAAGGAGATGAGTTCTTTTCTCCCTTTATAACCATCCAACATTTCATTGACTACAGAGCACTGATTCACCAGCACACCTTGTCTTGAGGTGAGCTCAAGCACATGTGTCGGCTCAGCATCATACTTGCAGAAGGAGGAGGAGGAAGAGAGGCGATAGAAGAAGCTGTGAAGTTCAGGAAGGTGACACAGTGCAATGGTGGGACACATTCTCTGCAGCAGGCATGGGGTGTTTCTTACTCACCATAGCGTGGTTTAACCAGAGTGGGATGACTCCATCAAGGCTTTTGGGGTAAACCAGCTCTCGATTGTAGGTGTAGAGTGTCCAGAAGGAGATGCACACAAACTGGAACCCAAACACAAACCGAAAAGAATTTCAAAAGGAGAGACAATCACGTTTCATAGGATGGGGCTGCTGCTTTCATTTTACTCCTACACGTAAAATGCTGATCGGGCCAGATGAACTCGCATCCCTCACACATTACAACATAAAGAAAGGAATTTACTCTGAGGTGCAGCATTCTGTGAGAGAAACCTCCTTTATGAGCTGCCAATGCTGACATTTTCTGAAGGCCACCAGATTAGCTTTAAACTTCTTAACCTCTTTTTTGCAGATGGGAATCTTTTGGTCCAGAAGTTCTCCTCTAGGGATTTGCTGTCAGGCCACAACGTTTGTTCTGCTCAGTAACAGAGTGAAAACAGATCCTGGTAAGACAGTTCCCATTAAACTTAACCTTATCTCCACAGCTCAGGAGCTGCAGGTGCAGGCTGCACTGTGGGCACCCTTTTCATTTTGTTCCCCACAGAGGATTGAAGTGGGAGAACATAGCTGGAGGACATGAACCCTGGTTTCAGTTGCTGGTACCTGGAAGCTGACTTGTGCTTTGTTTTTGGCCAGGTTTTGTATCTGAGTACATCTTGTGCTTGGGGCTGCAAATGAAGTGCTGGAAGGATAAAGCTCCCTGTCCCGTGAGGATATGACAGCAGCATGGTGAGTGCTGCTGTGCAGGGAGAATAAATCAGCTGGTCTCTCTGTTTCCATCCCTGGCAGGGCATTTTTAGTGAACCATCTGGCTGAGAGGATTTAAGCAGCACTTCTCAGCCCTTTGAGATTCAGAGATGGCTGCAGGCTTCACCCCCTGTAGGTGTAAGTAACCCATTGGTTCCTGCCCAACCCACAGCACCAGAGAGCCATTCCTATTGTCCATGAGGGACTAGGTGGCCTGTAGTGAATCTGATGTTGGCCATGACTGTAATTATTGTCCCATGAAGCTGTTTCTCTCCAGCGCTTGCTTAAAGCCACGCTGGGGTCAGAGGAGGAGAAGGGAGACTCTGCTGTCTCTTCAGTACCCTCTCATGTCCTCCTGACCCCTGCTGCCCTTTCAAGAAATGTCCTAAGTCGATAAATCCATGGCTATTTGGACCATGAGATTAACACAGAGGTTACACCTCACAGACCCTTTGGGGTCAGTCTTATGTTCAGCAACCCTGAAGTAGGTGCCAGAGGTTTTGCTTCCCACCATGAGATGCTCAGCGAAGTTCCTTCTTCCCAAGGGTCCAAATCCATTCTCCTATGCTAAAGGAAAGCCCCAGGCTCTTATCTCATAACACTTCATCCTTAGACAGTCCTTGTGCAAACAGTATTTGCCCGTGCAGAAGTCACTTACTGTGGACACAGGGAACGCCAGGACGCTGAAGAGAAGGTCCCTACTGGAAATTACACTCTTGGCACATCGCAGCTTCTTAACGAGCCTCAACACATCAGCCAGGAAGGACACCCCGTAGAAGACAGCCTGCAAAACCTAAAGTAATTACACCTAGTGAGGGAAACTCATCCAGCTTTAATTAGCACGGTCCTCAGCGAAACTCTGTGCCTACTCTTCAGGGAGCTGTTTTGTCCATGAGCTGCAAGCAAGGGAATTGCTGTTGCTAAACCTATTTTACTAACTGAAGCTGTTCAGGAGATACCATTAACAGCACCTCATTTAATAGACTACACAGATATGTTGGAAGGCGGCTCCTTCATGCTTCCCCTGTGATGCTCAGCCTATCTGAGCAGGAGAACAAAATGTGCCAGGCGAAGTTTCCTGTAGCGCAGTTCTGTGTCAGCTTCTCCCACCATTTAGCCAACACAGTGCTTTCTTTCCAGGGCTCTTTATCTCACCACCAAGTAGCAAAAATTGTCTAACAGGAGAATTAGGTGCAGAAGGTACCAAAACCAGAGCGGCTTTTGCAAGGACCCAGAAGGATGCAGGATTTTTCTCGTGCTTACAGACTCATTAACTACAACTGAGTAAGTTAAACTATTTATAATGAGTTTTGGAGTTCTTGTGTGTGTGGTTGGTTTGTTTTTCATTCTTTACAAGGGTGGGGCTGCTTGGGGAGGGTTCTATGAGGATTTGGTAAGCGATTAGGGAAGAGCACAGTGACAGAACAGGACTCTGTGAACTGTATTTGAAGTGATCACAGTGTGTGGTTAAGCCAGTGTTTAATTAGCACGGTCCTCAACGAAACTCTGTGTGTCTACTTCAGCTCTGTTAACTCACGGGATGGCCACTTCTCTTAAAGGCTGGGTGCATAGATTCATAGATAGCAGGTTGGAAGGGACTTTAAGGATCACCTAGTCCAACATATCAGACTAAAAATACAGTTTAAATGAGATGTCCCAGTAGCCTGTCAAGCTGGGCCTTAAAACTCTCTAGTGTAGGTAGGGCAATCGGCCACTTCCCTTGGGAGGTTATTCCACTGTTTAATTGTTCTAATGCAGAAAGATTTTCTTCTGGATTCCAAACAGAATCTTCCCAGGAGTAACTGATACCCCTTGTCTTTTCCATATGACTCCTTGTGAAAAGGGAGTCACCAACTTCTTGGCAGCCACCTTTGAGGTACTGGGATGTGGTGATAAGGTGCCCCCTAACCCTTCTCTTCTCAAGGCTGAACACACCCAGTTTCTCAGCCCTCATTCATAAGGCAGCTCTTCCAGCCCTCTGATCATACTGCGTTATGCCTGAGTGATGCAATTTGATGCCTACTGCAAATGCAGGTCCAGCTTGCAAGGCTTAAGCGGGACCAGGCTGGAGGAGCTTTAGGGTGACATCTCTTTTGCCATGATCTTACTCTGAATCAGATATTTATCTAGAGCAAAGTGGCTGAACTCACAGCCAGTTACCTCATCGGTCTCTGAAGGAGCCGGGAAGGATGGTTCTTGGGAGGGGACAGGATTAGTGCTGTGCATTTCCATCAGAAATGTCTTTATTATTAAACCATCCAAGGAAAGAGGAGGTGATTTCATCATGCCCAAGGGTTTCTGCAAGCTTTGGTTTGCAGAGCCTGAGTCTTCCTGGGGAGCAAAATGACCATGGTTTGCAGGACCAAAGCATCCTTGCAGTTATCTTCAGCCATTCCAAACTGTTTTGGGGCATCCCAGGATGAAGTACTGGAGGTTGTGCACCACCCAGTTTATTTCCAAAGCCCCACACTCAAGAGTATGGGGTGAACAGTCACATTGTACCATGAAAAGAACCCTCAAGCAGCTTCATCAGAACCCAGATATGGTTTTGTTCAATTCTTAGTCTCTCAAACCAGCTCTTTTAAATGTGGTTTTTTCCCTCCCTCTCTCCCCATTATCACAATTAGCCTCAGTAACTCAGTCTGTAAGGATCCAGCCCTCTAAAGTCACAGGTCTAATTCAGAGAAGTCCATACTGGGACACAGTGTACGTCTGCCCCAGTCCTTGGCCTCACCAGAACACCAAACCCAAGCCCCCAGGGAGCTGAGAAGAGCATGGTAATAAACAGAAGCTCTTGTTACACCCGGTGGAGTCAGCAAGTGACTTTCTGTAAAAAGCATGAAAAATGAACTTGAGGGGTGGTGACAGTCTGGTGACATATGGTGACTAATTGCCAATAAAGCAATTAGGAAGAGGCCTGGTTCCCAGAGGATGGGGCTATTATTATCTTGTTCATGGTCAGCCTGACATTAATCATGGGATGGGGATAGACTGCTTGTTCCCCCCTCCCCAATCCCCTTCAAAATTAACTAAAACAAACATTTCTGAGAAGAAACAGTCCCTAACCAGCCACATTCTCAGTCTGGTAAATACTCTGTCATAGGCAGAGGAGGACAATGTTATCTTCAGCATGGAAAACGCTTATCTAATGTGTAACCTGGCCCAGTTCTCTGGCTCAACATCGAGAAGAATGAGTCTTGCACAAGTCTGACCTCAGTTTCAGGAGCTTCTTTGGAGCTGCACATAGCTCTACCCTTGTCCAACAAAGGGGTTTCAGTCGGTTTGTAATTGCTCAGTGTTTCCAGGAGCCGAGGAAGATTATATAAGTAACTGTCAAACCAGAAAAGTGAAGCTAGCTAGAAGCATCCCTGGTAAAGGTCTGCCACTGCTAGATCAGAATCAGAGCCCCAGAGCCGTGACCTTCCGCACTTCTGTCTAAGGAAGGCAGATCCAAATCTTGGAGCCCTGCACTAACGGGAAAATGTTGACTTAAAAAAATAGAAATTTGACATGAGACCATCAAATTATTCCAGATGTCCCATGAATTTCCCAAACAGCAGTGCTGGCTCTCACAAAACCCATCAATGCAGCCACTCATGGAACATAAATCCAGTGGCTATAAATAAAGAGGATCCCCTGAAGTATTCCCACTTGAGCACAAGGAAGACTGGAAGCATTCAGAAAGCTGACGATGAACCCGAAGAAGGGAATATGGATACAATTATCCCTGTTGGAGAGATGCCTCTTTCCTCTCTGGACCCCACAGAGCTCCGTGGCTGTAGGTGCTGCAGAAACTCTTAGTTTGGCCAGATTGATTCTCCAAACCGAGAGCCACAGTGACAAAGCTGAACCTCAATTTTTATCTGCTGCACTGGTTGAAGGGCTGCTTAACTAACCTGACGTGACTCATTTTCGTGTATAAGACGTGGCCATGTGTGGATATTGAGATCCCCCACTAGGACAAATAAATTGGGCTCTCAGCTCTACCCTTAACAGAGAATAAATCTGATAATCTGAGCTAGCTGTTAGGCATAACAGTCACCTCTGAGTGCACACCCCACACACCCCATTCGCACGATAGGCACCCAGAAAATGTGCCCCCCAAATCCTGAGTCTGAAATAAATACATAACATTTATTCTGAAACAACTAAAAAGTCAGTTTTCAGCAGCACTGACAAGGACTTCGATTACAAGAGACCAGAATATGAGGAACAAAACGTGGTAGGAATGCAATTAATGGGTTTTAAAGGTGCAGCGTGTGCTCATTATGCAACGATCTCCTAATAGATTTACAGCAGTGAGCAGGTTTTTCTGAGCTCGGTTACTTCAGGCAATGAGTGATTCAGCTTGTCCTGGGCTGTGTCACAGGCAAATGGACACAAAACTCCTTTTATCTATCGTTTCTGCTTGTTCAATAATCGGTCAATGAACTCCTCTGATACAAAACCCACTTACCTTTTTTTTCTCCTTCCCCCTACAAAAATATCGCTTTTCTGAACCTTGATTGCTACAATGATTAACGAGATAAATGGATCCGATGTACCGTCATTGCTGTGGCTCTCGTGGGAGAGCTGCACGAGTAGCGAGGAATTGAATGAGGGGCTAAAACACGGTTAGGTCTATAAACAATTCTTCCAGCATCCCTTCAGCAGAGCTAGGAGTCCACCTGTGTTTCCATCCCTGCAAAATGCCACCTTTCCCAGTATTCCCAGTTCCAAAGGTGTAACAGTGTAAAGCATCAGGTGTGCATCTTATGGACCTCTGCAGTGGACAGCCACCCCTTATTCCTTGATGGCCCTCCAACAGGGAGTGGTTTAATGCCAAACCATGGGATGGCTCTTCTAGGTCCTGTGAAGCCTGTTGTCTTCTCAACATCTTCCTCTCTTATACAGCAGCTCAGAAAACTTTTGCCACCTAGAGATACCAAACACTACCCAGACTGGCAGAAGAAGGGGCATTTCTTGCTCCTTCCCCTTTTTGGCAATCCTTTCTTGAAAGCATCTATATCTCTGTAGTGATGGGCTTGGTACAGTTGGGCTAATGATTGCATTCAATGACCTTACAGGTCTTTTCCAACAAGCTTTTCTATCATCTCTGTGGAAGAAGGACTACTGGCCATGAAGGAATTGTTTTGCACACCCTGCCCTGTTTCTGTGTGAGGGGTTAGCAACAACATCAGCCCATCCCCCCGTTGGCTGACATGTCCCAGAGGCAGACCTCCCACTGATGTTTAACTCAGTCATACAGTGTGGACAAAAGGCTAGAGAGGTCCCTGTGATTATCTTTCAGGTTAGCAAGTGTCCCTGTCACTTGTCCTTTGTAGGAACCCTCTCCACCACCTGGTATTTCCACCCCACTGCTACCAGTCACTGATGAATCACTTGGACTCTGAACAAACTTTCACCCCAGGGTATCTCATGTTCTGGTAGAACCAGAACACATGCCAGCTGATTGTCTTCTGTGTATTTTTAGGAACTGCAGCGAGCTATGAGAACACAGGTAACTCCTTCACAAGAACCTCTTTCCTTCTGGATCTCAGCTCATGGTCAAACCAGGCAACTGGCTGTCCACAAGCCATGTACTTTGGCCAGGCTGGCACTGAGTTTTGTTTTACCTGTTCTGCAATTTACAGGACATAAAAGCCCATTAAAAACCTGTCAGTGTACTGAATTAGGGGTTAGGTAGTGCATCGAATATACATGTGGCCTGGCTGGACCTTCCCAACCTTCCTGTCCCTCTCCTCACCAGGAGCTTCTCTCTTGCACAAGTCTCAGGTTGCTCTCTGAAAACCAACCAGCTTAGCCATACTCTTGCATCAAACCCATGATCAAAACCATCAAGTCCAACTGTCAGCCTTACTACCCCCAACCACTAAACCATCTCCACCATGTCCACCTGTTTTTTGAACACCTCCAGGGATGATGCCTCCACCCCCTCACTGGGCAGCCTGTTCCAAGGCCTCCCCACTCTTTCTGGGAAGAAGTTTTTCCTAATGTCCAAACTGAACCTCCCCAGCACAGCTTGACCCCATTTCCTCTGGTCCTATTGCTAGTCACTAGGGAGAAGAGGCCAACACCTGCCTTTCTGCAACCTCATTTCAGGTGGTTGAAGAAAGCAATGAGGTCTCCCCTCAGCCTCCTCTTCTCCAAGCTGAACATCCCCAGCTCCCTGAGCCTCTCTTCATTGGACCCATTCTCCAATCTCCTAACAACCCTAGCTCCCCTTCTCTGCCCCCTCTCCAGCACCTTGATGTCCTTCCTATATTGCAGAGCCCAGAACTGCACCCAGTACTCAAGGCACAGCCTACACTTCACAGCACAAGCACAGATCTCCTTTTAGGTTGATTTTTGAGGATATAAATCATTGGAGGAAGCAGTTTGACAGACACAAACATAGCAGCCGCGTGTGTCTCGAGGCACAGATGGCAGACAAACAACCAGACAGCCTGGTGCCGCTCCGCGCTGCGATTTGCTTACCAGATTGAGGACCGTCAGATACTTCCACTGCCCACCATAGAGGAAGACTTCGGATGGCCGCTCTGTGGCTTGTACATTTGTGATCGAGTAGGCAACAAAGAAGTACCAGGCAAAAGCCAGGCAGTGGTACGTCGCGAGGGTAGAGATCTCCATGCTCCAGCAAGAGGTAATCGCTCCCAAAGCAGCTTTTCCTTACGGCCCTCGGTTGCTGCTCATGGGGGATGGAGACGGCAGGGCAGGAGGTTTTTATGTCTGAGCTCTGGTCTAAAGGAATAATCACAGGGCTGTGAACTTTGCTTCTATTTGTTTCCCTTCTTGCTGTACAGATGGGGGGAGGTGGGCGAGAAGAATAGGCTTATTTCCCAGATTTAAATGCCTTGCTCAAGATTAGGGAAGATTAGGGAAGATTAGTTGCGGGGTTACATAAGTTTTTTTGGGGTGCCTTTCTTTTTCAAAAGGGGAGGGGTGAGTTTGCTGCTGCCTTTATACCTCTGGGAGCAAGTGGCTTTTCCCTCAGTCGTAGCTGGGGGTGCAGCGAGTCTCCAGCTCAGCTCAGGAAGATCCTGTGACTGTTTTATTTCTTGTGCCAAAGGAAGGAGCAGGAAATTTAGTCTGTGAAAGAAGGACTGAGCTGATTTGTTGATAAGCTGTGGATTCATAGATTCATGGATACCGGGTTGGAAGGAACCTCAAGGATCATAGTCCAACTTATCAAGCTAAAAAAACAGTTTAAGTGAGATGTCTCTGTCAAGATGGGTCTCAAAACTGTCTGGTATAGGGCAATGACCACTTCCCTTGTGAGATTATTCCAGTGTTTAATTGTTCTAATGGTGAATAAAATCATTCTAATGGTGGAGGCAGCAAGGGAGTTTAGAGGATTCACGGGCAATGGTCCTTCGGGTTGAAAATCACTGCAAGCATTGGCATTTTCTGAGGGAAAAGGCCCTTTACACTGGGAACCATTAGGCAAACCCCAAGTCATTCTAAACCTTTGGCAGAGGTGGAGACACCAGGCAGAGGTGTTGGCTGGCGAACCCTAAGGACTGAGCAGAGCATCTGGCCCACCTGCCACTTTCATGAAGGGATCTACAGGGGTTTTTCCCTTCTAACTGCCCCACAGGCGGCACTGAGCAATCTGCTGCCGTTGGATTTGTTTTGGTTTCTCTCTTGCATTTTGTTTTCCCTCTGATACCAGCCTGAAGGCTCCACGTGGGATGATTCCCCATGCAATTGGGCAGCATGGTGCCTGTGTGTTGGGAAACAGCCCTTGCACTGAGGCACTTCCATACCCCTCCGTGTTTCATTGACTTCTTCCCTAATTCAAGTTTCCCATATCCAGATTCCCCAGTCCATCATGGTCCCACTGAAATATTTCTCCCTCAGTAGGAGAACTAAAGAAATAAAGATCCTTTTGTTGTTATTGGAGGAGAAAACACCCTGACAGGAAAAAATAAGGAAAAAAGAGATGGGAATGTGTTTGGGTTTTTTTGACTCTGATTTGGGCTGCTTCCTTTGCTCCTCCTTGCTAAGGCTCTTCTCTGTGACTAGAGGTAGGACCATGGTATGGAAGGACCCTTGCATTAGTGCCCTGCATATTCCAGCATCGAGCAGGCAGTGCTTCCCAGGTTGTCTTCACACCAGTCTGTGAGGGGTTGTGCATGTTCTCCTGCTCAGAAGGTGCCTGGATGCATGCAAATGAATGGAAATGTATTCAAAACTGGAAGGTATGGGATGGCTTTTTTTTCCTGGAGGATCTTGGCCAGGATGGCTGGGAAGTTGTCAAGTACGGTGACAGTTTTCTGACGGGGACACCTGCCCCACAGACTGAGACCATCTGCTTTGTTTTGCCATGTACTAGAAGCATGACACATCCATTGGATCTACTGCTTCCTCTCCATAGGCAGGAACAATCAACTCAGGATGCAGCAGGATGGGAAACCCAGCTCCAAAGTTTTTGCTGAGGTTTTAGGGGTGGAAAGGTGGAAGAATGAAGGAGCCTACTGGGGCTGGGCTGCAGATCCAGTGGGATGGATGAAGGAAACACCTTTTTACACCTGCTTGGTGCACACTTCAGCTCCTATCTGCTGCCCCCCTGTGCTCCCAGTCAGCATCAGGAGCTCATCAGATTTGAGTGGTGACAGCTGACTTCATACTGGAGCAAACTGGGATCTCCCACTAAACAATTAACATGGCTCAGCTGAAGACCAGTACCAATTCACTGGAGCTGTAAATCATCTTGTGCATGCAAAGCATCCCCTAGTCTCCTCTTCTAGGGGAGTGATCAGGCCCAGAAATTCCTGGCAGGTGGTAGAGGTTTAGGGCAGGTGAGAGGGAAGGATTCAAAGCCAAGCAGAGCCCGGGGAAAGGTTTGGGGGCCTGAAGAGCAGGAGTGGCTCTTTGTGCCCATATTTCTTCTCTGGAACAAAGGCTTGATCTGCAACTAGGATTCATCTCCATCAGAGGGTGAAGAAAGCACAAGGAGCAGGTGAGTTCATTGGGTTTCTTCTAATTTCTTATTTTTCTCTTCAATTAAGTTGTATTGTCTCAATGCTTCATTTTCTGTTTGTTTCTAGTCAGCTGTTGGTGTTTGTGCTAAGGGCATGGTGCTTTGTATGACACCTTCCATGCTCTGTGAGAGCAAGTCCAGAGGTAACAGCCTCTGTTTGCTCACAGGTAATGTAGGGGTCTGCATGACAGAAGCAGTTTTTGGACCAGCATTAGCTAAGAAAGCTTTTAGGGTGTCATACAAGGCTGCCTGAGCATCGTTGCCCCAGGGATGCCCACAGTAACGATGTGCTGTGACGGTCCTGATGTACAAAATGAAAAATAATTGATGAAGCTGCTAGTCCGGCTCTGTCTGCCCCAGGCACCTTCAGATCCTCAGGGGTGAGCGCCCCAGAGTTGTGTGGTTAAGTGTAATTCACGAGAGTTAATTCTGGGTTTATTTGTCCTGGGCTTTAGTAGATTCTAGAGGGTTTGAACTTTCCAACTCGGAGATACATGAGCAATAAATGTGAGAGTGTTTTAGGTGCTAATAAGAGCTGAGGGTGGGTAGGGTTCATAGTGACAACTGTAACCGAGACTGAGAAAAATAATGGGAGATATATTGAGCTGTTGGAAAGTGTCCAGAGGAGGGCCATGAGGATGAGTGGAGGGCTAGAGCACTTCTCTTATGGGGACAGGCTGAGAGAGCTGGGGCTGCTCAGCCTAGAGAAGAGGAGACTCCAGGGAGATCTTAGAGCAGCCTTGCAGTACCTGAAGGGGGCTACAGGAAAGCTGGGGAGGGGCTGTTTCTAGGGGCTTGGAGTGGTAGGACCAAGGGGAATGGTTTCCAGCTGGAAGAGGGGAGGTTTAGATTGGAAGTCAGGAGGAAGCTCTTCATGATGAGGGTGCTGAGACACTGGAACATGTTGCCCAGGGAGGTTGTGGCTGCCCCCTCCCTGGAAGTGTTCAAGGACAGATGGAATGGGGCCTTGGGCAACCTGGTCTAGTGGGGGGTGTCCCTGCTCATGGCAGGGGGGTTGGAACTAGATGACCTTTTAAGGTCCCTTCCAACCTGAACCAGTCTCTGAATATTTCACTGACTTTTGGACAATGCTGCCCCATCTACCTGCTGGTGGGACGAGGCAAGTTTTACAGTTGAAAGACAGCTCATGCCTTCCTCTTGCATGGGCCTCTCCTCTTCAGCTTGTCTGGGATTATTTTTTTTAAAATAGGTATTTTAAAGAGAAGAAAGCAAGTGGTTTGTCTCATCTTGATGTGTTTGTCCTAAATTGTTTTAACAAAGCTGCTCCAAAAAATCCAGAGGTATTTTTCAGTCCCAAAGTGACTCTATAGTTGGAAGTTCTCACTCTGCTTTCAGGTTTTCTCCCTCCTGTTGAGCTCTGCTGGCTTTCTAGTTCTGTGTTTATTCAACTTGAGACATAAAATGTCACTTGGCTGCAGCAACAAAACTTCCTGTGTAACAATGATTTGACATTTCTGACTCTGAAATGTCTGAGAGTGATGGTGTTAATCAAAACAAAACCTTTCAGCTAACTGCTTGAGTTGCAAAACTGCTTGGGTGTGTTGGAGTGAAGAGGCATTTGATTGGAAAAATGCTGTCCTAGCTCATTATCCCAACTGCACAGCAGAAATCAGTGGTTTGGGGCTGCATCACCAAACCCCGCTAGTATCTTCTCCCTTGGTGAGGTGAATATTGCTTAGGAATACAAAGTGATCCCTCAGAAGTTATCCTATGTAGGAATAAACTCGGGGGGGGTGTGTGTGGGAGGGAAACCAAGCCAACCCCAGACCACAAAACCTTCAATGCTGTTTTCATTCTTCTTGACAAAATCCACCGTAAGTTTCCTCCTGCAGGATGTATATTGGTACGTTTCCCTTCCTCAGGGCTATTTCCAGAGGTGAGGAAAAGTGCCTCCAGCTTTTGTGCCACCTCATTTGGTTCACAGTCAGATAATCAGATGCATTTGTAAGGAATCTGAGTTTGGATGAAGGCCATGAGCTATAAACTCTTGTGCTGACCCCTTCCTTCTCGCTGCTCTCTGACAAAAATACTGTGTGACAACTGTGTTTCCTTGTGTGTTTCGAGATGCTTTAAAAAGGGAGGGTTTTAGTGACTTTGCCTTGAATAAGGAGACCTGAACTTCTAAACAAGAGGTGCGGAGATGCTGGTCCCAATGCTTTAGTTGGAAGTTGGTGAAACGAGGAGTGCAGAGACTCTTGTTTCTTACCCAATTTTGTCCCTCTGATTCTAGAATCACAGACTGGCTTAGGTTGGAAGAGACCTCAGATCATCCAGTCCCAACCCCCTACCATAGGCAGTGACACCTCTCGCCAGACCAAGATGCCCAACCTGGCCTTGAACACTTCCAGGGATAGAGCAGCCACAGCCTCCCCAGCAACCAGTTCCAGTGCCTCAGCACCCTCACAGGGAGGAATTTCGTCCTCAGATCTAAGTCTCCCTTTCAGCTTGGAGCCATCCCCCTTGTCCTATCACTAGAGTCCCTCATACAAAGCGCCTCTTTAGCTTTCTTGTAGTCCCTTCAGGTACTGGAAGCCAACAAACAAGTTGGGGCTTTGCTAAAGACTATTGAAAACATCACCTGTGGGGAACAATCAGTTAACAGCAAAGCAGAGCTAAGCCGCCTGATGCTAAAATCAAAAAATTCCAGTTCTTTCACAAAACAAGTTTGTGTTGCTCCTGGTGAGTCCCCACATCCTCTTGCTCTGCACTGAGGTCTTAATCCCTTCTCCTTTGCTCACAATTTTGTCCTGGGGACATCCTGGGAAGTTCCCTTGGTGCGCCCACACTCCACATAATCCTCTGCTTCTGGTGGAATCTTCCGTTGGGACCAAACCTGTTTTATTTCTGTAGAGATGAGGGCAGCTGAAAGCAGGTTTGCTTTTCCACTCCTGTTTTGTTTCCATTTTGGGAAGCCTTGCTTGAAAGGCGCTCAAAGCTCCTGGGCACCACCATGTTTATTTTGGAGAGAATCTGCTCCCTATTAAGCTCCAGTCGTAATTGTCTGTAATGTGTTGTTTTTAAGTGGAGATGTTATCCACAGGTCCCAGATGATGATAGGGCTTGCGAAGAAGATGCCAAGATTGCTTTACAAAAAGAGAAGCTGTCTTTGGAGGGTGAGCAAAATGGAAAGGCTTGCTCAGAAGAAGGAAAAAATCATCTTGTGTTCATGCATCTCTCCTCACTGTGGCTTTGAGCCCTTGTTGCAGGGCTTTTCTCCAAGACTTGGATGCATTTTTGTTGCTCACCATTTGGGATGGGGAGAGTGTGGTTGGTAGGGTCAGATGCAACCTCCATCTGGAGCCACTCTGCACTGAGCTTCCCTCTCCAGGAATTGCTGAGCTGCTGCCCCATCTCTTGGGCTCCTTTGGGATGTTTAAGTGATGGTACTGACTAAAATCACAGGATCATACAGTAGTAGCAGTTGGAGGGGACCTCTGGATATCATCTAATCCAACTGCCCTGCAGAGCAGGATTGCTTAGAGAAGATCCCACAGGAACACATCCAGGTGTGATTTGAATGCCTCCAGAGACAGAGACCCTACAACCTCAAATGAGTATGTAGTTTTGAGAGCCTGGAGTCTCTCCAAGTTGTTACTGCTTGGGAGTCCCCATTTTTATCCTGGGAACGATTGTTGCTGTTTCAATCCTGCTTCCCGTACCCTCCAACCTCTTTGGTTTTGGGGTCCTGTTGCATCCCCCACCATGACTTTCTCTTGACCCCTACTCAACAAGCTGCAGGACACTTCCTGAGGGAAAGATTGGGCTAGACTGGGCTGGGAAAGGCTCCTGAGCTGTCTCGTGAGTGGTGTTGAGGAAGAAACAGAGCTGAGTTCCTTTTGATGACAACCCGCTTGTACCCTGCCCTTTGCTTGAGCTGTGCTGAGGGGTTGGTTGTTCCTCGCAGAGGAAGGAAGGAAGAGCCTGGAAATCCCCAGTGTGAAAGAGCAAACTCATTATTTTATTTCAGCCAGGGAAATGCAAGCTTTGTGGTTTTGGGGTTTGGCTTTTTTTCCCTTCTCTTTTTCTTCTCTATTTTTTTTTATTTAGAGCAGAAGAGAATCTCCAGATCCAAGCTAAAAAAAACAAACCCCAAACATTTTCACTGCTTTTCATTTTCACACATATGTCATGATTTGGATCTTCCTGCCACTCTAAAATAGGGTTTTGCTGGTTTTCTTTTTAATGTAAAGAGCTGAGGAAAGATGGGAACAACTGGGATGGTCCAGCAGGAGGACTGAATTTCCCATGGCTGTACTCTCTTCTCAGTGCTGTGAAGTAGGTGATGCCTCTGGAAGTTTGATGGTCTTGGAGGACAGCTGCAAAACATCCCCAAAATCCTTTCTTAGGTCGGGGAGCACGTGGCTTGGCTTTCGGTTTATTTTGCCCAGGCTGTGGTCTGCTGGCCAAGTCACTGCGCTCCTCGTGACTCGGGTAGCTGGTGATGCTCCAGGGCAGGAGGTGGCTGGGGAACCACAGGCCTATGTAGGCATTGAGCTCAGAGCTGGGATGTGCTTCCTCCTGCTGTGGAAGAGCCAGGAAGGTCTCAGTCTGTTAGCATGGGGCACGTTAACAGGGGTGTTTGGGAACGGAGCTGAAAAGCTACCTTCTCTGCTTGTAGTTTTTCACTAGTTTTAAAATTCTTTTCTTTTCGGGGTTTTTGCTTGGGGTGTTTGGGTTTGCTTGGTTTTGGGGCTTTTTTTTGGCTTGCTTAGTTTCTTTTTTTGTTTTTAGTTTGTTTCTTGGGGTTGTGCAGTTCCTCTTTTAGGGTTATTTTTGTTTTGCTAATTTTGTTCAGTACTTTAATTTGATTGTTTTATTTTGTCATTTCTTTTTTTGAGGGTGTTAGGTTTTTTAGAGGGTTTTTTTAGTTGTGGAGGTTTTTTTAATTTTCTTACTAGATAGGTTTGTTTTCTTAATTTCTGTGGGTTTGGGGTTTTTTTTAGTCAGTTTCTTCTTTTCTTTTTCCCTACAACTCTAAAAAGTCCCCTGGTGCTTTGCCATCCCTCGTAACACTCCCACAGCTCCTCTACCAGCATCTCCCTTAAAAACACAGCCAAGCAATTACTGATGTGGCTCCCAGGGTGCTGCCTCCCATGGGACGGTCCCACCCGAGGGGTCCCATTGAGATCTTCCTGCTTGTGGCTGGTTAGGTTTACAGGGGATTCCCAATCCCACGTGGCCCCTCTGTTGGGGTAAACCAGCAGCACTCCACCAGCTTTGGCCGAGAGGCATCATGTGCTGTGTGTGAGCATTGCTGTACGGATCAAAATGCATTATTTAGTAGCAGAAGTTGTCGTTAACAGCACTGGGATTTGTGTGGCTTACAGCCCCCAGGAAGCTATTCAATAGCTTACTCCAAATTTGCAAGTCTTTGCAGCCAGACGCCTGTACCTGGTGATTATGGTTGGGTTTGCAATAATCTAGAGCAGAGAACACCAAGGCCTCCTGGTGCTCTGAGTGAAACGGCTGCTGAGCAACTCACGGGCCAGACCTGCTGGGCTCAGTTCAAACAACATCGGCTCTGTCATAAAAACTGACAAAACCCAGCCTAACGTTAAGGGGACCCTGTTGAAGAGGGCCTATAAATAGCTCCAGCGAGCTGTGCTGTGGTGGGTGGGTGGGCGTGTGGAATGCTCCCTCTCCCACTTCCTTCTTGAGTTGTGGTGGGGGTTTTTTTATCTGTGGTAGGCAAGCTCACCATTTGAACTTTACCTTCTGGTCCCTTGAGCCCCGTCCTGGGAGAAAGGGAAGTGAAATGTTGCTGCTTTGGGATCTAACATCCTGAAAGGATGCTGCAGCCACATGGCTGGGCACCATCCTCTAAGGCAGTGTGATGGTAGCAATAAGGGGTTCCATCCATCCCTGTTAAAGATACGTGGGTTGTCTTTGTCCTGCCCCTATGTTTCTGGGTAAGGGAGGGCTCTAGTGACTGGGGTATGCTGGGGTGTTTCTGTGGGGAAGAATGCTGGAGTTGGGGCTGTTCTGTGCATGAAGGCTCAAGACAGAGCAGACCCATCTGTTATCCTCCTGCCTGACCAGGTTTTGCAGGCATCTCTCTTTCCTGGGGTGTGATGTGGCTCTGTCTTCCCCAAAAGTGTCCATGAGGTGGGCTCCTCCTCTATAACAGCTCCTGTTTGTAGGGTAAGGCTCACTTTGAACCTCAGATTCCCCACTAAAACTATCAAAAATACTCTCCAGCGTTAATCAGCACAGCTTGGCCAACTTTCACCTTGTCTGACCTTGCCTTGCTCTTCTTGGGAGAACAAATCTAGGCTTTAGAGCTTTGTAAATTGCTTCTCTTGCTGACTGACTTTCTGCTGCACGCAAGAAAAACACCCACAAGACGCATCTGAAATGTATTTGTGTGCGATGCAGCTGCTCCGAAGAGCAGAAGCAGGTTTCAGTTAATTTCCTCACCCAAAGCAGAAATAGGCAGTGGACAGCTGAGTTTTTCTCGGTGCCATTTACCCAGGTGCTGAATTTCCCTAGGTCCTGTGTTCTTTTCAATCAGAAATAAATAGCTGCTGGGGAATTCCCTTCTCAGAACCACCAGGAAAACACCTTTGCCCCATTCCTAGGAGCAGCTGCTCTTGTTTGCTCTTCCGTCTCCCATGTACCTGCCAACTTTCCTCCTTCCCTTCCTGCCCTCTTGCGGTTTCTATCATGGAAGACTCTGCCCTGAGGTTGCTCTGTCACTGGCAGGAAATTCTTCCTCCTTGTACAGAAGCTGAAAACCCTTCAAGATCCTTTAGACCTTCCCCACCAGGCAAAGGGAAAACCTGAACGCATGCAGCATGTGAACACCTCTCCCCTTGCTGTCCCATTAAGAACCAAGTGCAGCTCAGTGCTGCTCCTTCACCATCACTCCTGGGGTCGTTTTTCCCAAGGTGTGAATTTGATGCTAATTCAAAACAATTGCACAATTCTTGACTAAAATAATCGTGCTAATAAAAATTTCTCCAAATCTTCCTCCTAGCCTTCCATCCTATTTTGGTTCAGAGAGTGTAGGTAGGGATTAAACCCATTGACTGATTGTACCTGCTGAGTGAGAATTGAAGCGAAGATGGTTTTGAAAGTAAGTTCAACAACTTCTAGCATCTTGAAGCTGTGACTACTCCTATCAGTCCCCTTTCTGATACTGAAAATGTTTATAATTTTATGGTATCATCAAACTAGGTATGTCAGCAAAACCTGGCAGGACTTTGTGCTCCTCTGGTTTAACCTGAAGGCAGTTCCAAGGGGATCTCTGCTCTTCCTGTGGTGACCTTTCTTTTACCAGACATCTCAGTTGTGTCTCATGTGATGGTGATTTTGCTGTAATACTATAACCCAGTTGATTGCAATCCCCTGCTAGTGATGGGATTCATAGGATCACATAATTGTTTAGGTTGAAAAAGACCTTCAAGCTCATTGAGTCCAACTATTATCCCAACTCTCCCAAGGCCACTGCTAAACCCTGTCCCTAAGCTCCAGATCTCCATGAGTGTGAAACACGTTCAAGGATGGCGATTCAACCCCTTCCATGGGCAGCCTGCTCTAAGGCCTGAGGACCCTTTCCATCAAGAAATTTGTTCATGTCCAGCTGAAACTTCCCCTGGGGTAGCCTGAGGCCGTTTCCTCTTGTCCTATCACTTGTTTCTTGGGGACTCATATTTAAGCTGATTGCCTGCTAGTTGGAATTTTTGATTTACAGCATCTTTCCTCAGCCCTGAGCTCAGAAGTGTCGTTAAGGACAGCAATGTCTGGGGGTGAGGGGAACATCTGCCAGCAGAGGAAACGAGGCAGATTTTCAGCATGTCAGGTAGCCTCTGCTGTTCTTCCAGGTCTACACTGGTGGTTGAAGGCAGAAACCCTTCACTCTAATCTCATTACTGACACTGAGGTGACAGTGGACTTCAAAAGGACTTTTCATCTAAGGAAGAGAAAAGAAACTTTCAAGATGTTCCTCTGAAAATAGTTAAATGGAAGACAACCCAGTCTATGGTCTTGCACATCCATTGATCTGCTCCTCAGCAAGACAGAGCAGGAGGAAGAAAATAATTCTAAAGCCCTTTTAACTTGGTGCAGACAAGCTCTGTGCCGCTCATCAGCCGTCAATTCATTATTTGCCTGAGAAATCGGGGTCAGACATGGGGCTGAAGGAAACTTTTGGGAAAGTGAATTCCAAATTCCTCTGAGAATCTCCTGAAATACTGGGATACATCCACTTCTGCAAATGGACTTTACTGGTGAGAGAACTGTGGAATTAACAAAAGGGAGAGGGCTGAAACCTAAGCAAATATCAGAACAGATCCCCCCCAAAAAAGCCAGGCAGATTCTGAATTCATCATAAGTGGTGTGTTTTCCCCCAAAAATGGAGTTAATCATTCAAATGCAGCAAGGCACCGTGTGATTTGTGAGTTCAATCAAGACTAATCACCACAGCTTGAATTTTTGAATATTAAATGCTCATGGAGTCTGCTCACAAGTTATCTGCATAATTTTTGTCACATAGCTGGAGCTGTCTGATGGATTATGTCAGACAACACACGTCTGTGAATGTCTGTGAGCTGGGAAGCGCCGGTGGATGATCTACAAACAGAAGTGTGAAGGAATAGGGGATATTTTCAAGGAGTAGTTTGTTCCTCACTGAGCTTGATTCCAAGACCTACAGTTTTTAGTTTTTCAGCAGTATCTGTTGATGCAGGACTGAGTTTCTACAGGATAATGTTTATGGGAGAGATATCTCCCTTCCAAGCAAAGGCATCAGAATCGGCTTCCTCTGGAGTTGCCTACCTACAGTCTATTTGGTCTCCTTGAGATGCTGCTGATCACAGCCTGGTGAGGAAGGCAGAGCTGGTGAAAACATCACTGGCATCTTGAACCCCCGTGGATACAACAGTCAACCTGAACTCTGGGGGTTAATCAAGCGTAACGATGAATTAGAAAGCGTCTCACTGAATCAGACAGATGCAACAACCTGATTAAAGAAATCAAAGTGAGTCGGCAGGAGAGAGCCAGGAAAAGGCAAAATGACATTGGGATGTGAAAACAAATGAACGAAGCAGTGAGTGATGGAGCAGTTGTGGATATAAAGCTCTAAGCTCAGTAGCAGGAGGTAGAAGCCAAAGCATGGCAATTTAAGCCCATATAGGGTATGAGCTCATCTGAAATGTCAATTGAGACTTTTTTAATGCACTTGAGAGGGTTAAGGCTGAGGGTAATGCTGTGTTTAGGATTCGGGTTTCTTACACAATGGATTACGCAGTTAATTGGGAAATTCCCATCTGGGCACAGTTTGTGTTGGGAGGGGGGGAAGCCTGAGAACAATCTGATGTAGCAACCGAGTTTGTAGAGTGAGGATGAAAACACACACCATCTTTGCCAAAACATTAATTTAAGGTAGGTTTTGTCAAATTCACTTTCATTCTAGACTCCTGTTTGAGACGAATCCTAAAACCACCAGAAATGTCTTTGATGGCAATGGGAGGACCCCAGCCTCCCCGCAACTTCCTGTGACCTACAGAACAATGAGACTCCTCTGACACTGCCATCATCTGCATCTGTAGGAATGTGTTTGTGATTTGCCATGAACTAGGCAATGATGGGCAGAGAAATGCAGAGCATGTCTCTTCAAAAAAAATACTTACTGTGTCAACAGCTGGTTTTCATAGAGGGCTCTGTCCTTCCCTGCTTCAGCATTTCCACTTGAACTCACCAGTGAAAGGGGACTGTAAATAAAAATGAAGTCAACTTGATCATCCAGTCAGTGCTAAAATGCTGACACAAGCTAAATATACACAGATCATTAGGGGTTGGGACAGATCTCCAGAGGTCATCAAGTCCAAACCTCGGTCATAGAAGGTTTGGACTGAATGGATCATAGAACTTAAGACAGGTTATGTAGAAATAAATAAGATAGGTCTTAAAAGTCTCCAGGGAAGGAGACTCCACAATCTCCCTGGGCAGCCCATTTCAGTGCTCAGTAACCCTTACAGTAAAGAAGTTTTTCCTCATGTTGAGGTGGATCTTCCTGTGTTCCAACTTACATCTGTTCCCCCTTATCCTATCACAAGGTGCGAGTAAGAAGAGATTGTCTCTTTCTTCTTGATACCCAGCCCCCATGTATTTACAGACAGTGATAATGAAGTCCCCACATAACATTCTTTTCTCCAAACTGAAAAGTCCTGGGTCTCTCAGTCTCTCTTCATAAGGTGGGTGCTCCAGTCCCTTATTCATCCTCATGGCCCTCCATTGGATTCTCTCAATCAGGTCTCTATCCCTCTTGAACTGGGGAGCCTAGAACTGGGCACAATTTTCCAGATGTGGTCTCCCTAGGGCAGAGCAGAGAGAAAGAAAAACATCCCTTATCTGCTGGACACATTCCTCAGGAACCATCCTAGGATTCCATTGACCTTCTTGGCCACAAGAGCACATTACTGTTCCACGGAGAACTTGTCTACAAGAACTTCAAGGTCCTTTTCCCCAGGGGTGATCTCTAGTAGATGGTCTCCCAGCCTGTATGGATGCATTGCATTGCTCCTTTCTGGGTGAAAGACTCTGCACTTATTCTTGTCAAACCTCATTAAATTGGATCATGCTTGATTTTTCCGTTAATAGCAATTTCAATCATCAACCCCAAAAAGTACAATTCTTATTTAGCTGATTTATTTGTGCATGTGGCGAAGAAGGGGCAGAAGGGACAACTGACTGCAAAGCTTGTTGCCCCCACAAGTCAAAGTCTAAAGGTTAGTGAGCTTCAATTAAAAAACCCCAGACATCACCACCACCAAAATGTCCACCTGTCCATCCTCTGTCTCAGTAACCCCATTTGAAGGGCTGGCAAAGTGTGTGTGAGGGGGTGAAAAGATAAAGGGCAGAAGAAAGAGAAAGTGGGATTAAACAGTGGGAGGACTGGTTGTTGGTGTTATGGGAGGATTTAATACCCACATGGGCTCTGTTGTTATCTGCAGGTTTGCTTGATCTTCCTTTACACCAGGACCTTCCCTCATCTATTGGATTTATTTCTTGGTAGTCTGAGGGAAGTAAGGCACTTTGGGCCTTTGAGTGAGGAAAACAGATGCTCTTAAGTGCATAATCTCCATCTGTAGAGATACTCAAAGGTCTTCTGGACTTAAGCAACCCTGCTTGAGTCTGAAAGTCTCTTCCCACATCAACCCTCAACCACATTGATGTGGTCCAGCTCAGCTTTTAACCTGAGCACTTGCAAGAAGCCCACATCTTCATTAGGGAGTGGTGGGTACAGGTTTCAAATAGCTTTGCACTCCTGAGAGAGAGCTAGAAGGATGGCAGAAGTTTTTTGGTGCCTCTGAGTCAGGTGAAGTGACCTCTGTTTGTTTCACACCACACTGCCTCTTCTCATCATGGGGATATCAGGAAAAAAAGATTAAACACACACCTAGAGCAGCAAAACTAACCAGAACCCCACCTCAGTGCAGCCAGATCCTGACCGGAATCCGCTTCATGCCTTGAAAAGGTTCCCTGCAATTTTAGCCACTCTGGAGCAACTACAGGAAAGCCAGGAGTTTGACTTTGTCTTTTCAAGCTCTGTTTCAGTGTCAGGGTTTCTCTGTCCCTAACAATGTGCACAATGCTCGTTAGGGCAGAGAAAGGTGTGATGTCAGCCCTTACATCCCACCGGAGTCATGGCTCAGAGAGGTGATTAATGGGGAACTGCCGGTCCAGTTCCTTCTGTGTTTGCTGCTGAACAAATTGCTGGAGGCCCAGCAGCCATCGCAGGAGGCTTTGCCAAAGACCATGCAAGGCAGGTGCTTTATTTTAGACAGAAATGATGCAATAAGCTGAGAACTACTCGGGGGAAATAGCAGAAGTGTGGATGATGAGCTGAGCCCCAACTAAAAGCAGAGTGGTGTTAGTTCTCACAGTTCTAGGCTTTTGCAGAAACCCCTTTTTTGGAGAACTGCTGCATCCCAAACTCTTCTGGAAGCCTCTACATGGCCTGCTTCCTGCTCTTAAAAAAAATATGGTGGGACAATGTTGTAAAGCAGTTAATGGAAAGGGATCCACTGCAATTTGGCATCTTCAATGGACTGCCCAGGGAGGTGGTGGAGTCCCCATCCCTGGAGGTGTTTAAGGACAGACTGGACATGGCATCTGGTGCCATGGTCTAGCTGATTGTAGTGATGTGAGGTCACAGGCTGGGCTTGACGATCCTAGAGGTCTTTTCCAGCCTCAGTAATTCTGTGAGTGGTCATTCCAAAGATGCTTTTAACCATAGGGCTGAACGCAGCATTGTCAGCAGTTTCTAATTCTCTAGTTTGGGTGTTTTTCTTCACTGGCACCATCACCAAGAGCCCAAGCTGCACTCGCAGCTGACTGTACGTATGAGCTCTGCATACGCTAGATCCGCACACTTGGAAATAGAATGCAATAAATAACTCGTCTTTTGATTCTTCTTGTTCTAAACCAGTCTGATGATGATTCCAGTTTCTCACTGAAGGGCTTATGTGTTGTTTCCAAAGCTGGAATTAAAAAGAATAATCAAAGCTGCTCTATCACTGTCTCTTGTCCCCTGGAAATGAAACGTAGAGTTTTTCTACCTGGCAGATCAACAGCTTTTCAACGTCTTCCTTTTTCTTGCATTTCCCCAATGAATGCCTGTCATTTGGAAGCAGAAGAGAAATAGGACAGAAAGAGACTGCAGGAAGATTTGAAGCGAAGTCTTTCATTTAGGCCTCTGAAATAGATGAAGAAACAAAATCTGGTTTTGCTTTAGTTTTTCCTTGCAGAGTGAGCAACGCTGTGTTTCTGCACAATGCTCTTCCTCTGTGGGTGTTGGGCTAACTGGAGGAGTAGAGTTACTTATATGTTCTCCTTTCTTTCTACTACTCTACCAGTCTTTGAACGGCCATAGCTGGGTGGTTGCTTCACTAAGCAGATGGATAGGAGGTGGTTGTATGCTCTGAAAGTGGGTTTGGGAGTGATGCCCAGCTTCACCTTGTGCTAAGGAGATGCTGAAGGGTACATGGTGCAAGGGCAGTACCTTAGCACCACATGCTTCCTGGGACAAGTGGTCCATTCCCATATGCAAATGGTGGCCAGTGTCCAAGACTGAGCTGTAGAAAGCTGCTGGAAACCCCTTTTGGTGCTGGAATCACAGAGTGGCCTGGTTGGAAAGGAACTCAGAGATCATCCAGTTCCAACCCCCTGCCATAGGCAGCAACACCTCTCACCACACCAGGTTGCCCAGAGCCCCATACAACCTGGCCTTGAACATTTCCAGGGATGGAGCAGGAACAACTTTCCTGGGCAACCTGTTCCAGTGCCTCAGCACCCTCACTGTAAAGAATTTCCTCATACCTAATCTAAATCTACCCTCTTTTAGCTTAAAGACATTTCCTCTTGTCCTGTCACTACAAACTCCTGTAGAAAGCCCATTCCCAGCTTTCCTATAGGCCCTCCTGGAAGGGTGCTACTACATCTCCTATCATAAGGAAAGTTGTGTCTGTCCCTGACATCACAGGATAGAGACCAGCTGTTATTTGCTTCGCTCTCAGCCTCTCTTTTTGGGACAAGGGAGTTGCTACCCCATAGCTCCGAGGGCTGCCTTGCCAGTCATGGTGTGAGTACTGGGAGGCAACTCGAGCCCTCCAGATCACTGAACGCCCACCCCTGACTGTATGTCCAACTAGCCATCAACCTGTGCAGTGCCTTTTATTCGGGACAAATTGCCTTTTTCAGCAGCCTTTAAACACATTCTAAAAATGAATGATCCTGTTTTATGGTTACGGCATCCGAAACGGAAAGAGCGGCTCTAAGAAAGCTTTTGCTGGCAGTAAATGAGATCCGATTCTCTGTGATGAGCTGGAATAGCTCCTCGGAGCAGATGTATTTTATCCATTTAGAAACACAGACTGTGAAAACATGTCCCACATTGTGGGCTTTGAGGAATGGGTTTTCGTGTTAGTGTGTGCACAGTCAACAATGACCCCATGGAAGCTGTGACTGGCTTCTCAGCTCAACACCACGCACCTTACACCGTATCCACTGTTCACCAACAGGGTGACAGAGGCACTTTCCAAGGCGTGTGAGTCGCGTTTGCTCACCCCAGCTCTATAGGCTGATGAACACTGCTGACACCACTTCTCATGCTTTATCGTTTACTTTTTTCTTGGGAAGAGCAGACATCATGTAGATGTGGAGCTTAGGGATGTGGTTTACCTGGGGGCTGGGGACAGTTGGGTGAATGGTTGGACTCGGTCTTAAGGATCTTTTAGAACCTGAATGATTCTGAAGAGAGGATGGCTTGGGTTTGCACAGATTTGTATCTGGTTTTTAACCAGGCTGCGAGCACAGTCAATAGAATTTTCATGACTTATTCTCATAAATAAAAAAGCAGGCAAACCAGGGGAGGTTTTGCCAGTTATAGGGTTGGTTTTTACGTTTCTGTAGAACACAGGGCATCCACAGATTGAGGCAGAGTCCTTGTATCCCTAGGACCTGGCCAATACAGCCTGTGTGACTCCTGCAAATGACAGATTTTCCAGCTGTGCTGGCAAATTAATTTGCTAGAATTGGAGAATTAAGATTAAAAAGCAGGAGCTTGGATTTTATTGTTTTTCTGCACTGTTTTTCCTGAGAAAACAGCTCTTATGCAATTGCATTGGCTATCTGGCTCAGACCTCTCAATATTTGAATCTTGTCTTCATGCACAATTTTCAGAGCAGGAGAAAGTCAGAAACATCACTAAATTCCATCAGTCGTGTGAGAATTGGAGGCCCTCAGTTAAGGTAATGTCTGTGTCATGATCATGCGCGGTGGTAACTGCTGGAACACCTACATAAGAGACAATTTATGAATGTCCCAACCTCAAGAAAAGCTTCCCTGGGAGCTTGGAATTGACTATAAGACACAGTCAGACCATCCAAGAGCCATGTCATGCTAAATTGTGGTGTATAAGAGGCTAGATTCTAAGCAGCTCCACATCTTGCTGGTGCCATCCCTGTATCACTTGATTTGCTCTGCGTCCCCAAGAAATTTGCTTGGATCCTGAACATCTAAGAGTTTTCTGTAAGTGAGGTAACAGATGCCAACAGATCTGCAATACATGAGAAACTGAGTAGTTTTTCAGCAACACTGCAGAGCTGAGGTCAAGGGAGTGAGCAGATGTTTCCTCACTTTCTGCATTGCCTCATTCAGTCTTCTCCCCTCCAGAGGCAGCTGTGGCTCAGGAGGTTTCCAGGCCAGTGACACTCCCCTGGCCACGCCATTTCCTCCCTTAATTGCTGTTGTTTCTGTTTCACTCTGTGGTTGGACCAAGATGGGTCACTCAGAGTCTGGGCTTTCCCCTCCAGTTCCTTCTTCCAGTTGGAGGAAATCTACAACTTCTCTTTACTGCGTGACGTGATGTGGGTCACAGATATCTTCAGGAAACCCCTTTTCTAGTCCTGTTCTGCCTGAAGTTCCATGAGAGCAACCAAACCAGGTTTGCTTATGCTTAGGTATTTGCACAGAGTGGAATAGCTGTGGCTGGAAATGCTAAACCCTAAACCAACATAGCCAGTAGCTTTGAGGTCAGGCATTGCAGGGGAAGCCCATGATAAAACTCCCTATCTGCCTGATCTGGAGTAGGAACTGGAAGCAGTTTTGTCTGCTGGGGTGGCCCTTTCTGCCAGAGTGAGGGCCACTGTCCTGTGAGAGTGAAAAGCTTTAGCCCAGGCTTGGGTCAAGACCAGAAAAGCAGATGAATGCCCATCTCATGCACAAGAGGAAGGGAAGAATTCCTTAGAGCTCTGACATCTCCCATCACAAATCCAGGCAGCAGATGACTGAGCATCACAGAATTATGTAGGTTGGAAAAGACTTTTAAGCTCATTGAGTCCAACTATTAACCCTGTCCCTAAGCTCCAGAGCTCCATGACTTTGAAATTCATCCAGGGATGGTGATTCAAGCCCCTCCCTAGGCAGCCTGTTCCAAGGCCTGAGGACCCTTTCCAGGCAGAAGTTTTGCCTCATGTCCAACCTAAACTTCCCCTGGGGCAACCTGAGGCCATTTGCTCTTGTCCTATCACTTGTTCCTTATGAGAAAAGACCAATCCCTACATCTCTACAACCTCCTTTCCACTACTTTCTAGCATTTAGCCTAAGGCTGCAGACAACATGTCCAACTCTGAACCTAGTGCTCTGCTCACACATGGTCTCTCTCCCAGCATCAGCCTGGCTGCTGCTGAGTCAGCACTGCAAACAGGTTCTCTGTTCTCACGGCTGGTGAGAACACCACTTGTCCTTGTGGTGTTTGGACTTTCTGTAGCTCCAAGGATGCTCTCAGTGTTATAAATAGTGGCCATGGGGCTTTGGAGAGTGCAGGGCTCTGACTAAGGCTCTGTTTGAGCAGCATAGCAGATTGATGATTTTATTTCCAGCAAACATCCAACATTTATAATTTTCCTTTCCTGGAGTTCACAATGAATTTGGAAAGAAGCAGCTTTGCTTTCTGTTGAACTAGGACAATCCTGGCATGTTTGGCCTCTTGCAGATCTCTGCCCAAGGTGCATCACACCATACAGGACTGTGCTGTGCTCTTCATCCTTCTCTTTTTTTCTGGGTTGATTTAAAACGTGTGTTTCACCAGACTACCCATGGTGCTAACCCTCTGCCAACCAGCTCTGAGTCTCACCCTTGCACGTGTCACCTCTGACACATAACACAAGGATTAATGCCCAAGGTATCTCTTCTAGCTACGAGAACAAGAGTTCCAGCACTGGAAAATAGAACAACCCAAGCAAACCACAAAATCCGATGCGATGCAGATTAGACTCAGCACCAAGTAAAATATTCAGCAAGAAAACCTCCTGCTGTGCTAGCATAAAAAAAGAAAGCGGGACAAAAATTAAGTGTGAAGGAAGAGTGTGGGTTTCTCTATAAGGATACGTGGGTTTGCAAGATCCCTTCAAATAAGGACCACAGGGTGCTGCCTATGGACTCAATACCATGAGGACTGTTCCCCAGAAAGATTTGCAGATGTTAAAGTATTGTTCAGGACTGACATGTTACATAAAAAGTTTAGGGCTTTGCAAAGAACTGGAGCTGAGAAGCTCTACTGGCACAGCTCTCACCCAGTGAGAACCACTACTCATGTCACAGATATTATCTAAGTAAGTTGGCAAAATAGCAGCTTCAATCAATGCTCCTACGGCAAATCCTCCCTGCTTTAAATCAATATGATTTTTATCTGTTCTCAAGTTAAGCCATTTTGGCTACTAACCAAAAGAATGGCTTGCCCTTTCCAACAATCAATCCCAAAAGCTTCATTTGATTGAATTTACCTGGGATGTGCATCCCAGATGGTCTGTAAAACCACCCGTGCTATCTTAACCTAGGGAGAAGGAGAAGCTTTACCGTTGTCATACTAGGTTCTTTTGTTTTTATCTTCGTGGTGAGATTATTTCACTTGATTATCCTACAAGAATACCGCCTGACACCGAGTTTAGGTGCACCTGAATTCATTATACTGCCTAATTTATATTTGATAGGAAATGACAATAGCTTGAAGCTGTATTGACAGATCTTTATTGAGGATAATTACTCGACAGGAATTGTTCTGAGCGAATTAATCAGATTGAAAATCCGCTTCAGCACTTGGGCAATAAGAAGTGAAACTTGCACACTTTTCCTTTGCTAAATGGGAGCTGTAATTTTGTTTAAAACCCTTTGAATCCTTCCAGGTAAATTTGAGCTCCCCAGAGAAGCCTGTAACACCTAAGCTCCACTTCTGAGACTTGATTAATTTGCAATTCAAGATGATATTGCTACAGGCAATCGTCTCGCGCCGTTCCCTGCGATGGCAGGTTGTCACTTGCTTCAGTGAGATGGTTTGGTGGGAAGGGTGGGAGAAGCAGCCACCTTCTCTGCCCTCATCAGGAAGGATGTTTGTTCCCCATTTGTGGAGCAGGTGGGAAACTGGCTGCTGGCCCAAGCCGTGGGAGGAACAAGAAGACCAGTACTTGCTCCTCTCCTCCAATTTCAATCACTGACCTACATGGGACCATAGGCCTACACAACTTGCCTTGGGATTTCAGAGACTTTACACTTGGTACATTGCAGAATGGATCCATAGAAATGAGAGATGCCACTTGTTCCTTGTGAGAAGAGACCAGCCTCCATCTCTCTGCACCCTCCTTTCAGGTATTGCAGAGAGCAATCAGGTCTCCTCTCAGCCTCCTTTTCTCCAGACTAACCAGCCCCAGCTCCCTCAGCTGCTCCTCACAAGGTTTGTTCTCCAGACCCTTCACCAATCCTGTTGCCCTTCTTTGAACCTTCTCCAGTATCTTCTGTTGAGTTGCCCTAAAGCCGGACCCAGTTTTGGACTCCACTAGCACCAAGATCATCTCTCGAGTCAATTATAAACCTTCACCTGCAACACAACATTGACTTTTGGGTTGTCCTTTTGCAAAAAGCCTCAGCACACAGGTTTTGCTGGAAACTTCCCACTGCAAGATCTTACCAAACAATATTTCATGCTGCAACAAGACAAGCCAGGACCCAAACTATGCCCTTTCTTTTTATTGCTCAGTCTGCTCTGCAGCATCGCTCAAGCCACACTGGCAAGATTACACCCCAGTTTACCCACATTTTGTGATAAACCTGAGACTAGTACTGAGGTTTAGAGCTTTCATCTTTCTGCTGCCCTTATCTTTCAAGGTCTGTGATAAGCAGCTGGACTTAGCCAGGGTCCCCTGCAGATTGTTTGAGGCAGTTCTCAGCAGTGTGGATATAACTCCACTTTATTTTCAGTGTGAGTTTATAACTTCTTTTTATTGAAAAGCATGTTGCAATCGGGTCGTGTTCCGAACCATTTAATTTTGTGGTGGAAAATGGGTTTTTTTTTGGTAGTATACGTAATTACAAGTATATAAAATTAAACTCCTGTCACTCAGCACATGAACTGTCTGAACTATTTTCGTGGAGAATCTGTAATTTATGGTTTAAAACAACTAACAAGTTAAATCAGCCAGATCCACTATTATTTCAAGTGTTGCTCAGAGATGGGGAGGCTCATACTGAAATAATTAAAGCTAACTGGAGAGGTTTAACTCTAGAAAATTGTAACCAGTAGCTAATTTGCTGGCATCAAACTTACCATGTGCTGGACACACAGTCTGTTAGCAAACTGAGCACCGTGAGCAAATTGTCCATTTAAAGTGACTTCCACCATTCTCATGAAAATAATAATAATAATCATAATAATCATAATAATCATAATAATCATAATAATCATAATAATCATAATAATCATAATAATAATAATAATAATATCTGATATTTCTATACTTTTTTCCCAAAGGCTACAAGGAAAATCAATCTGGTGATACTTCACTTGCAAGTTCTAATGTCAGAGGTGAAAAGCTCCTTCACTGATTTTCCAGACATCTTTGTAAACTTTTGACCACACTCCTTGCTTTGCAGATTTTATGCTATTGATTGCAGTCTTTATCTAATACCAGATATGTTTTTTGCACAGGGCTTGTGTGAAGCCTAGTTTGAGGAATTTACCATTAGACATATATATACTTTTGAAGCCCTGAGCACTGAGCAGAATTCCTCCCTCCTTATTCTCCACATTCATCAAAAGAAGTTCAAAATTCTGTGGTTCAACTATGGCAGGGTAGTGCCAATGGTCTGCATCCACATGAAGAGTCACCTCTAGGGAACACAAACCTTTTACTGCTTCTTTACAAAGGCTATGGATCTGATCGAGCTGGAAAATCTGCATCTTTTCATTAAAAATACGTTGACACCCTTTTAGCAGACGGAGGAAAATGATGCAAACCACCCATAAATTACCCTGTAGTATCAGTTGTACCTTTTACAGTGATGTTTCTCCTCTTTGCTGGTGTTTCTCACATCAAAATTAAACTGTTCCCCTGCTGATTTGAGTTGGCTTTTTCCACCTGGAAAGAAAGAAAAGAAAAGAAGAACGTGCTTTCCTTTTTCCCCTTCTTTCTCTAGCATTGCAAAAACCCCCACAAGGATTCCCTTCAAAGAAATTTGATCGGTGATTTAACACAATATAAAATGTTATGTAAAAGCACTGAGAAATATTCTCATAGAAGCCATCTGGGAACAAAAAAAAAGAGACAAAACCAAATGTTTCAGCCAACATTTCCAAAGGAAGATCCATCATTTTTATTATTATTTTTAGACTCTTTTTTTCCTCCCTCTCATTCAAGCACATGAAGAATTGACTTTTCAGATGCATCTTGTACAGGAAGCCATGCTTATGAACAAGGTGCTTGTTTGCTCCTCAGCATTAGGATGTGGTGGGGTTGGGGATGCTGGGGTTCAGCTGCACTTGCTCTGGAGTGGTTTAGGGCATCCAGGGGTAATAACCCAATAAAATCAAGAGCCAGGCATGAGCTGAGAGAGTTAAAGCCCTGGAGAATTCTATTGGCATGCTGCCATACGAGTTAAATATAGGGGCACCAGGAATTCCCCTCTGGGCCAGAGAAGTCCCACATAAAACCTGTGAACTTTGCAGGCATTCACCACCCCACAGGGCAATGCTGAGCATCTCATCCGAGTAATTATAGGATGAGGACCCTCTCTCTAGGATTGCAGACTCCTGTGAGAGTGGGTGGCTGGTTCCTTTTGTCCAGTGTTCTATTTGCATGAGGTCTGGCCACCGTCCTACTGACTTCTGCCGGTGCTTTCCTCCTCTTCAACCCTTCCCAGCTCTGTGTAACCTAATTCACATTTACTCCTCTGTATGGAGTTGCTCACTAATTTCATCTATGTTACTGCAACCTTTTCAACTCAGACTGTGAGGGGGGGGAATGATCAGTTTGTTTAGTTTTTTAGAGTTTACTCTCATTCCCTAAAGCCCTGTGGGAGGTGGTTACTTTGCTTAGTGTAAAGTTCAATGAAAAAGAAATAATGAAAAAAAAAGAAGATAATAAAAATAAAAACAATGGCTAAGCACATATCCTGCTCCTGAACGAAACAGCTAATTGCTCGGGCCTGGGAAGAATTTCTTGATGGATAAATCACAGCCCCTCACACCCAGAAGTCCCTGGAGAAGTGTTATGGGTCCGGTGTAGACATATTCTCATGTGTGAGTCCTCATGGGCAGCTGGTAGCCTGATAGCAGAGGAAGGGAACGAAAGATGTGTCTGGTATGAAAGAGCAGGACCGTGTAATGATTCCTAGAAGCCTCTCAGACGTTTATAACATGAGCTCACTCTGTTAATTACTGCTTTGTTGGTTTTGTGGGGTTTTTTTTAATGGCTGTGCATGTTGGTTGGGTTGAGGTTCTCTTAGATGGGGGATTCCTTCAATGGGGACCCATTTCTGCTCTATTTTGAGGAGAACTTTCTCCACTTTGTGGTGCTGCTGGAGGTAAATGAATTAATGACAGGAACAAATCAGGAAAAACAGTGAGCTAGAAACAGCTACAGTAGGAAGGAAAACTATATACATGCAGAATAAAAAGTTGTACAAGCCTGATTCTTAGATTTGTAAGTTGTACTTTTGAAATGCATAATTTCAAATTTATGCTTATCCTCTTTTAACCACCTTCGGGTAAAATACAGGCTGAGTTGAGGTTGTTCAACTTGAAGAGGAGAAGGCTCCAGGGGGATGTTATAGTGTCCTCTCAATCCCTGAAAGGGGCTGTCAGAAGGCTGGGGAAGACTGTTCAATAGGGCAGGGAACAACAGGATGAGGGACCATGGTTTGAAGCTGGAAAAAGGCAGACTTAGGTTAGATGTCAGGAAAAGATTCTTTAATCTGAGCATGGGGGATCCCTGGAACAGGCTGCCCAGACAGGTGATGGAGGCCCCATCCCTGGAGCTGTTCAAGGTCAGGCTGGATGGGGCTCTGGGCAGTGGGGTCTGTGAGTGATGGCCCTGCTTGTTGCAGGAGGGTTGGACTAGATGACTTTTGGAGGTGCCTTCCAACCCTGTGATTCTATAAAGTGAAAGTTAGCATTTTAACCCCTCTTTATCCTCCTAGCTTTAGGTACTTAGAGAAATTAATTTAAAATAGTGGATCGGGGGAATGTTTTCCCATCTCGATCCTATCTCAGAGCTTTTCTGTTTCAGAGCTGTTCTGTCTGTGTTGTTCTTCTGCAGATGCTAATTATGCTGTGTTGTTTGGACTAGACTATCACAGGAATTTAACAACCTAACTGCAAAGCAGAGTGAATTGAGCCTTCCTCACAGCTGAGTATCTTATCACCCACTCGCAGTAGGTAAGATGGGCAACTGCTGTAAAGACTGAAGCCACGCGTGTGTGTGTGTTGAACAGTGATAAACAGAAGTAACGATTGTGCAAAAACATTTGCTGCAATGTCCCTTCATCTGCAGAATTCTCTATTTCTTCCCCGCCTTACCTCAGGTTGTAGAGAGGTGGGGGGTGGTCTCTTCTCACAAAGAACAAGCAATGGGACAAGAGGAAATGGCCTCAAGTTGCACCAGGGACAGTTTAAGTTGGACATGAAGAAAACCTTCTTAATGGAGAGGGTCCTCAGGCCTTGGCACAGGCTGCTCAGAGAGGGGGTTGAATCGCCATCCCTGAACATGTTTCAAAGTCATGGGGCTCTGGAGCTTAGGGACAGGGCCTAGGAACAGTTGTGTTAATGGCTGGACTAGATGAGCCAGAAGCTCTTGTCCAACTTAAATGATTCTATTTTTAATGCTGAAATGGCTTCAGGGAACAAAATACATGTGTATGTGCCCAGACCAGCTGGAATGAGACCCTCACCACAGCTTTATCAGATCAGGAGCACCAAAAACAACAAAGGGTAGGTGAGTCTGTGAGTGGGACCTCTCCAGAGAAAGCATCCAATGGGCAGCAGCACGTTGTGTGAAGTTTTGCTCATGGTCTGCCCCATTCGTGTTCTCACCGCTCTCCCACAGAACTGCAGGCATCAGTTTTGTGGTTAATTGTGTTCGTGGAAGTGACAGACTAGGAAATTCCGATTGAAACAGCCGTTTAGGAGACTCCTCGGTTACATGCAGTCTGCATCAGTCGGGAAAGCCGAGCCATGAGAAGTCATTTCATTTTGCGGAGGATTTTGATATTGCAAAATCTGTTTTCGTTCCAATTTGGATTGAAACCTGAATTTCAACATTTTCCATGAAAGGGAAAACCCTTGGGGTCACTGCAGTTCTGGCAGACTGCTGGGGAAGGGAGGGTGCTGGAAAGCATCTTTCATCCCAGAGCTTTCCACGTGACAGACAGCACTGGGACCAGAGTGCCTGAAAAACCACAGGGTCTCCCACTTTCCCAGGGAGCTACCAGGCTGCGAGCTGGAGATTCTGTTCTCCACAGAGTTTGGTGCTGCAGCCTCAGCTCTGCTCTCCCTCCTCTCTGATTTGGTTCAATCTGCTGCATCCGTTTGCCTCATGGCTTTAGATTTCTCGATGTGTTCCCAAAGTGCAGACCCTTTCTGAGCATCCCCTTCTGAGAACCGACACCTCCTTGGTATCCAGCTCCACAGGGGGTTGGAGTTGGGCGCCAGGTTTGCGTGCAAAGAACCCATCGTAGCTGATGTGTCTTTGGTGCCAACTCAAATATTTGTCAGGGTTGAACTTGACCCCTGCATAATGGTTTGCTGCCACTGATGTGGATCCAGAGACTGGTGTCGGGTCTCAGAGACTCCCTGATGGCTTAATCAAACCCTTTCCCAGAGCACAAATTCTGTGCTGGGGATTCTGGCAGCCTGCCCTGGGGACACATGATAGCTGAAGTGTATGCTGCAGCCTTCGCATGAGGCTTCCAACCGCATCCCCATCCCGTCTCCCCCGCCCCGTGCTGCCCCCTGACACTATTTATTTTAGGCAGCACAAGAGAAACACAGATCTAGGCAAAACAATAACATGTCTATGTGCCATATCAGGCCTCACTTTTCTCATCATACTGGACATTCTTGAGTGCTTTCCAGGGCTGTGCTCTTGGGATCTGACCTACAACATGGACCACAGTGGTTTCACTCTCCTTTTTGTGAGCTCTAATCCTTTATTTCTTCCAGCATTAACTTCAGACAGTCAAAATGATGCTGCTTGGTACTACTTTCTTTAGCACATCTATCACAATCTTTAAATCTTCTGAAAGTGTCAGTGGCCCATCCAGCCCAACCCAAGGCAGACCTTCATTCACCTCTTTTTACCATACATACAGAGAGATCTGTCCACCCATCCATCCATCCATCCATCCATCCATCCATCCATCCATCCGGTATCTAAGCAATGGATGGATGAACCCCAGGAAAGGTCTCTGAAAGCAAGAGGTCACACAGCAAACACCAACAGGGCATTCTCTCCATGCAGAGTCTCTTTAAAGGGTTTGGTGTAGATGAGTCAATGTTCTCTGGGGGAAAACAAATGCTTTATGACCACAGAAAACTGCAAAGTGCTGTACCTGTGATTCACCCCAAGAACGAGCATCCATGCTAGAGAGACTGGAAGATGAAAGAGGGTTTGTTAGGACATGAGATGTTGCCACCAAATCTCCACACTAAATGTGCCTGAGGACATGAGGTGCTCTGTCTGTCTAAACTCATGTGATATTCCTACTCTACACTTATCCCAAGAGCCAAATTGTGCTTTAATGGTCTTGTGGAGCATCTTCAGCTCCACCTGAAGTCAGTGAGGGTTGATGGTGCTTAACATTTCTGAAGAACAGCCCTGACACGCAGTGTGGGTTGTGTTGGTGGTTAGCCAGGAGCTCGCAGCCTTTTCCCTCCATCTGCAGCTTTGGGCCAATCTGTTTTCTTGCCACAACACAGATCAGTACTAGGAATTTGTATGGGGTGTTTTTTTTAATGGTGGCAGACATTTGATGGAAACCTCCATATGGAGGTCTGGATGCAGCTCTGCTCTCTTCTTTTATTTTTCTTTCTTTTCTCCTTTGATCATCTAGAAACTTTCTATGGGAGGAGACCACAAGAGTTTGGCTCATTCACCTCATCAAAACTCCTGTTGCCTAAGAAAAGCCCAAGACGCTTCTAAATGCTCTTTATCTCTTTAGGGGAACTAATGGAATGAATTGTCTACCCCCTTGTTTTTAAAGACAGAGCTTTATAACTTGATTTTTTTCAGGTTTAGATACAGTTTTTCTGCCAGCAGAGAATGAAATTCAGACACCCAGAGAAAAAAGTCTCCCCATCTCTAAGGTCCTTGTAAATCTCTTCTCTGTGAGAGCCTTTGCTATTGAACTTGATAGAAATTTGCCAGCAAAAGAAACATTATTTGAGCCTCAGCCTTCTCATGGTGAACTCATTTGAAACTCCCAGCAGATGATTTCAGGGTGATTATTACTGCTGGTCTTGCTTAGCTGCAGCTGTGATTTCCCTTTTTTTTTTGTTTTCCATCAGCCTTACAGAGTGTTTCCCAGCACCTTCTGGGACAACTGACAGCGAGATGCAAACCCAGCCTATTGTTTTTCAGACAGCACAACGTGTTCCTAATTGCAGGGTTCAGATTAGAAACGGGCTGCCAAATGGGAAGACAAAGAGAGCAATAAAATCTTTAGGATTTGTTGCACTCATTCCTTTTTTTTCATACATACTCTTGGGTATGCTCTTCTCCAGTCACACGCATGGGAACTCAACTGGTGCTTAATGGGAACTTTGTGGAGAAGCTGAGATAAAACCACACTTGTAATTTCAGCAGTGCTTTGATAAGGGGTTATACGTGACCTTATTTGATTCTATGATTTAGGTTGAAAGGGACCTTTAAGGTCATCGAGTCTAATATAAGAGACTTTTCTATTCACAGGAATATTCTCTCTCATTTCCTTTTCCCTGTTATCTTTGGAGATTATTGATGTTCAGTACGGTGATGGCATACAAAAAATGCTTGACTGGACTGGCAGAATGGTGTGCAGGCATCTAATCACTGCTCTTCCTCAAAAACAAGGTCCCACAAGCACCCAGCCTGCCACTAGATGACCCTTGCCGATCCCTGTTAGCCACCATGGAGGTTTTGCTACAGCAGATTTGAGGAGAACCACATAGGTGCATGAAAAAAGATGCAAGGAGTAGGTAGGGATGAGAAGTTGGATGTGAAGCCCCTTTCTTCATTAATCTTCATTTAACTTCCATTAATCTCCATTCCTCCTCAAATGGAGGATGGAAGCACCTTTATTTTTATTTTCAAAGTGGAAACCAGAACAAGATTTGAAACACTGTGCTGAACCCTGCAGAGCAGCAATAATCAGAGAATCAGAGGATACTGAATGCCACTGGAAAGGATTTTATGCAGATGATGTCACTCTGCCTTTGAGTGGATGATATTAATCTGCATCCAAAACATCAACCCATGAGGTAATGGAGCGCATTAATCGCTGCAAGCTGCCAATGTCTCTAGGCTGATGGTTACCAACATTTTTGGAGGCAACCTCACAACCCTTGCCCCAGCAGATTATTTCCCCCTTTGTCCATGAGTTACCACACTAGCTATTCACTAGTCAAAACTCGTCCTGCTCCTTCTTGTCCTTTGTTCCAAGTCCCCACACTCCTCCTGCTTTTTTCTCACTGCCAGTTCCAAGACCATGACCCCAAACCCCAGCAGAGCTGCTTCACTTAGTCCCTGTGCTCTGCTGAGCCTCACCTTCAACACGGATGTACCTTGCTGGTTGGGAAGTCCTAAACTGCTTGAATTGTCCCCTGTTTTAACTGCAGTGAGAGCAAAGGTGATTGCAGGGAATCTATGTGGCACTTTGTCCATCACTGGTGACACGAGTGTGTGGGAGCTCTTTGCTTCAGCTGGGAACTCATCATAGCCTTCTTTTAGGTTCCTGGCTTTTGCTCAGGAGGGAACCTCACAGGGGAGTCCAGAGCACAGTGTGAATGACCTTGCAGTACTTGGTACCAGCATTCAGCAGGTACATCCAGTAAGTAGTAACTTCCATTCCTATTTGGCGTTTTTGAGTTGGTTTGTTGGAGTATTTTTTTGTCTAGTGGTACTGTACATCCACTGGAACAGATTCTTCTGTGTCTAATCTAAGTGTAGGCAGATAACTGGTTGCCATAGTGTGCTCTTCAACCCAAATAATCTCAACCAGGTCACTGATACTCAATACAGACTCTATAGCAATGTATTAGAAGGATAAAGATAGTCCTGGCTATTTTTACCGTGGTGTAAATGCCAGGTGTGTGACCCCAAGGCCTGACCTGCCATTCCCTGAGCACCAGAGCTCAAACTGTGTCTCAAGCCATAAGCAGGCAAGAGGATTTTACTCATGCAACCAATATGCTAAGGTGTCCATAGTCAGATTAAGATGTCTCTGTGGAGAGAGCCAGCAGCAGCTCCACTTAGATCTGTGGAGGAAGGACAAGACCAGACTGTTGGAGTATCTCCTGCTAAAGGTGTTTTGACAGCACTAATTACCAGAATCTTCAGAGCCCCCATTCTTTCAAACACTGGTAAAACATCCATGTGCTAGGGGTCATGCAGTATGAAGAAAGGAAAACCTATGGACAAGAAGAAGTTGTGGAAAGAAGACTGGGAGCCAGATTTTAAGGGATGTCAGAGATAGATGAAGCTAGAAGATAGATGAGGCAGAAGATTAAAGCTGGATGAAGGGTCTACAAGGAGGGCTGAGACACTTTTTAGGACAAGAGCTTTGGGGTGATGTATTTTTTGGTTTTAGTTCCCTTTATTAACATTTTAAAAAGTCCTCAATTATTGGGCAACACTAGACCTGAGGCTGCTGTTTAAGAAACTGGGTTTCTTATACTTGGTATCCCGGATTCCAAGTGCTGATGCTCATGTTGGCCTCAAAAGTCAATATAAGTCGTTCCCCCATCAAGTAAAATGCTGAATAATGCTAAAGCTTCTGAAAAATGTATTAAATAATCAAGCTGAGCCATTTAAAATTAATGAACAAATGGGTATTTGTGATGCAGCAGGGGTGGGTGTTTCAGATATCAGTAAGTCTGTCTCCACCACAGGCTTTGAATGACACCATTATTGAGGCTTCAGTTCCACACTCTGAGCAATATGGGGAAAATGAAATATTGACTGGGAGCTCGTTAATGGTGGGACCAGACACGATGTTCTGGCTGCAGCCGATCCTGTCTCACGGCTTGCTGACCCCTCAGATCTGCTGTCAGAGCAGCACATATCACTGCTCTCAGTACTGCAGAAGTGAGCTGGCTAAGCGGGGCCACTGCTTTGACTGCCCATTACAAGCATTTACACCCCCCTAAAAAAACATCCCAGCACATCATCTGACAGAATTTATGTTAGGAAGTGCCTCTGGATGGAGCTGGGCTGGCAGATCAGAATGTGTGACCCCATCCCTGGCAGAGAAGGGGTGATGAGCAGCTGGTGATAGGTCCAGGGCAGTAGGATCTTGCTAGGGACAAGCTGGGATCAAACCATGTGTGACCCTGCTCTGCTGGACTCCCACCCTCAGCAACATGTTGGTTCCAGCAGTCCCAGTGCAGGACTTAACAGCTGCTGCATGGGTGACTTTCACAGGAGCTTCACAGCCTGAATTCTGATTCTGTGGGTCTCAGTACATGTCAAAATCCACACAGGGGCTGAGCTCAGAAACTGCCCCTCTGCTGTGACCTTCCTTGAGTGATATTTGAGTAGAAACTATTCCTGGTTTAGTTGAGAAGGTTTTACTGTCTGAAAGGAGGGTTAACATGGGCAGAGCTATAATTTCCACCAACAGGTACCACTTTCCTGCTCTGAAAGAAGGTAATTGCAGCTCAAGATTCATTCTATAGAAGTGTAAAAGACAACAAGACTACAGCAGGTCTGGAAACGGCTTACAGGACCAAGAGGGCCTGGGACACTTCACCAGCGTCTAAACCTTTCCTGAAGAAACTACTTCAGGCAGAAATATAATGTTTAATTCTCTTTTTAATTAAGTTTAAATTCTCTTTCTTTGGTCATTGGATGTGGACACCTGGAAGAGAGGTCAGCTGGTCAAAGGGGCTGTCCACAGGGTGACCATTCATGCAACGTACAAGGGTGAGCTTCACAAAAGCAGATTCTTTGGGAAGTTTAGATTGGACATTAGGAAAAACTTCCTCAGGCCTTGGAACAGGCTTCTCAGGAAGGGGGTTGAATCGCCACCCTTGAAAGTGTTTCAAAGTTGTGGAGATCTGGATCTTAGGGACAGGGTTTAGAAATGGCCTTGGGACAGTTGGGATAACGGTTGGACTCAGTGATCTTGAAGGTCTTTTCCACCCTAAATAATTCTGATTCTTCTGAAGCACTATCTGCCTGCAAAAACTTCCAAAATCAACAGAGTGGCCAGCCTCCAGCTTGGCATCTGCTGCTCATGTTCCATTAACCTGGAACTGTCCGAAGATTTTCCTGTCCTGCCCTGCACTGCTGCTCTGTCGAGTTCCTGTGTGATGACAGCAACCAACAAGGTTTTCCCTTGGCAAACAAATTTATTGAAGGCTGGATCCCAACTGCCCCTCTGTGTCTGCAGAGATGCAAGAAGCTGCCTGGACACAAACATCTGCACACAGTGCTCTTTCCATCAAGTGTTGTTTTCTTTATTCCACTCTCCTCAGCTTTAGCCTCTCAGAGGTGACGGTTCTTTCTTGAGACAACTATGCTAAGGCAGCGTGAAGAAGTGCACTTGCTGCATCTCTCCAGTGTGTCCAAGTCCCTGCCCATTCCTTCTTCCTGTATGAAACTGTTGGTGTAAGAGCTTTGCGCTGCTCTCTAGTTTCTAAAATATTTCAGATCTGCCCCATTAAGACCTGCTCTGCAGCCATTAGTCTCTACAGACCAGAGCACAACGATCACCTGGGGTGGCCAGAATTCAATGTGAATCTGATTTGTTTTCTCTAAAGCTCCTTCAGAAAATAAAACTGCCCTTATCCTCTCCCTGGATAATCCCCCTCCTGCCAGTGGCCATGAATCACCCTTGAACAAGTCTTCCATAGAAACGGTTTTGAGGTTCTGTTGAGTCATCAGTGCAGTCTGGCAGGGCTTGCTGGCTCCACACCTGCATTTTCCAGAACAACCCAGAAGGAACCACCAGGTGCAGTTGCTCACTGGCTTGTCCTTCAGAGCTTCCTGCAGCTTTTGCAGCATTCTTGCTCTTCAGGTTCTAGTAGAGTTGGGCCATAAGAACATACTTAACTTTGTGGTCATCTCTGCTGAATGAGGATGTCACAGCCCCAGCGTATTGGTGATTGTTCCTGTGCTGCAGGTCACCGTCCCTACCCATTCACCAGCAGGTCAAAAAAGTAGACCAAGTAGAAGACACTTATCTACACCCTTGATATCCAGCTGCCTTTCACCCTGGACCATCAGAGACGATGCTATAGCACGGATGGAGTTTTAATTACTAAAAAAATTCCAACATGAACAAAATTACAATCTAATTACACAAATTTGCAATGAAGAAGGAAGAATAAACGCAGTGTCTGAACTCCATTAAAGGATTTGCATTTGTATGGGAACATTTGCAAAATTAAATGTTTAAAAAATTGTTTCAGATGGTTTGGCCAGGAATACTAATGGCATGAAACCAGGCCGTAAATACAGACAGAACTAGATGAAGCTGGGACGTAAGGTGAAGGAAGTTACTCATAAGAATAATTGTTTTATTTAATATATCCCCCTTTTTTTCCAGCAGCCCTGAAATGTCTTAGCCCAGGATAATTAGACTATAACCTCGTCCCAGGAAGCCCAAGAGCTGCAAGCCTGGTCCTGTGTGTGTTCATGCCTATTCTCCTGCATCAACACAACTGATGGGGAAGATGAGTCCTGGGAATGGGAAGTTTGCTCAAAATTCAGCCTTTCCCAGGATTTGGCACAGGGTTCAGTCTGGTGTCCCTCACTGGTGAGAGCAGAGCAAAGGCAAACAGGACATGAATTAATATTCCAGTCCTTTATGGACCTGAACAGCCTCCCATGGGACCTCATGTGGGCCCAGAAACCCTTTTAAGCTCAGCTGAAGACCATCAGCTCCTGCCTGAGTGACCTGGAGATGCAGCTGGTCTCCAGCTCAGCCTGGGTAGGAAAGCCTTTTCTCAGGAGCATCATGTGTGGACTGGTTTCTTAGCCTAAACCTGGCTCTGTCTTGTCATTACCTGGCTTTACCTGGCCATCACTGAACCCTACTTCACCTCATCTTCTGGCTTGCCATGCCTTGGAGAAAAGATCTGCTGTTGCTGCTCTCTGATGCGCTCTTCAAGTATTTGTATGAGCTGCTGTGGCCGCTCCTACCAAATAAGAGAGGATGGTAAGTCCTGTCTATTCTTCTGTCCAGTGCAGGTGGAGCGGTCTCTAACTGGCTTCTCTTTCCCTGGAGGCAGGAAAGCAATGGAAAGCAGAGGTCTCTGGCAGCAATTGCTATGGTATCTCCAGCACAAGGGAACATCTAGATAACGCTTTTATTTTCAGGCGTGAAGATCTGTGGTTCAGATCTGGCTCGAGAACTTTGCCCACAAAGGAAGATAATGCTCTGTTCAATGTTTCACCGTGCTGGCTGAGCCTGCGAGTGTCACTGGTCTAGGTAAGAAACGTGAGCCGACATGGTTTGTGTGTTTCCAGAACCTGGTGTGTAGGTTCTTATCAATCAGACCAGTGCTCTTGTGCTTTGCAGGTCAAGAGGACTCTGCAGCTGATGGGATTTCTGCAGTGGATTTCCAGAATCAACTTTTGATCACTGTTAATCACTGTATCCAGTCAACTTCGCAATACCAGGGAATAGTTTTGGTCTTTGTAGTCACAGGGCTGGACAGTGGGTCCCAAATTTGAAAGTGTTCTCACTCTACTCCCTCTGGGACCTGTTTAAGACATCACCCAAGGAGAAAGATGATAGAGAAGTAAGGGAAGAAAGATTCAGTCCTTCTTTTTTTGAACCTGCAGCTTCTCAGAAGATACATCTGGATTGGGGAAAATAAGGTGGGACAAGTAATGTCACCTCGTGCAATTTGGGTAGGAAAAGGTACCTTTGAAGCTGGGACATAAATAGCGTGGAGAGCAACTGGATTACAGGATAAAACACCCAACAGTTAGGCAAGGCCCTGGGACTAGGAGTAGTGAATGAAGGAGTAATTAAAAATATAGAAAAGGGGTTTTTTTTTATTAAAAAAAGCTTATGGTCAGCTTGCAGGAAAAAGGGGAGATGCAAAGGTGGTGGGACCATAAGCTTGGCCTCCACAAACCAGCCTGAAACAAACAGGCTCGTTTGCTTCGGCAGCCCATAGCAGTACAAAGTGTTTCTGCGTCTCTTGGTTTGTGTGATGAAAAATGTTCTTGGCATCTGCTTTGCTTTTAATGCGATTGGGTTTCAGGCATAATTAGAAGGTTTTTTACAGCTTTGTGTATCCCTGTTTAAGAGACAACAAAAGTAATGCACAGTTGTGTTTTTTTACTGGGGCAGGATCTCCAAGGCACTGCACCAGAACGTCACTGCGGGCTCGCAGACAACATCTCTGTCACCACAGAAAGCAAAACCTGTGGGTTTTTAGCCCTATTGCTCTTGGTGCACGGTTGTGTGAGCAGCTCACAGGATCAGATGCATGAAATGGAACCCTTAGATGGGGAGGAGGGGTTCGCTCATGTTTCTGTTCTCTGTGACCTCTTCTGGGTTTAGTAACGGAACATTTCTTTTACTTTCTGTTTGAAGCTTCACTGTGCATCGGGGCAGATTTTCCTGTCTGTGCATCTAACCCATTAACCCATCCATCAGGGCTGTTCTAGAGGTGGAACAAAAGAAGATGCCCATTGCACTCCCGTGACATGGTGAAGGTTTTAACACTCCCTGCAAGGCCAGGGCTGGGCACCAGTCCCCTCTGAAGGAAATAACATGTGGGTTTTTCTGTTGTGTCATGTTTTAGGCCAACAAACAGCTGTGAGGCCACCTGAGAACATGTTTTGATGCTGCTTTTCAAGACACTGGTGTTTAAGTCAAAGGTACAGTCAGCTGTGAAATGTTAGCAAACATCAAAATCATCCAGTGCAGGATCACACTCCAAGTGATTGTTGTAGCCCTTTGAGTTTAAGCAGGGCTGAGGATAGAATCCTCAAGGTTGGAAAAGATCTTCAAAATCATCAAGTCCAACATCTTTATAGGATAGAATCAGAATTGTTGGATCATAGAGTTGGAACGGATGTCTAAGGGTCATCTAGTCCAACCCTCCTGCAACAAGCAGAGCCATCCCTCAGAGCAGATTGCCGAGAGCCCCATCCAGCCTGACCTTGAACAGCTCCAGGGATGGGGCCTCCACCCTCAGACTATAGAACTTCTTCCTGATGTCTGACCTAAATCTGCCCTTTTACAGCTTCAAACCATGACCTCTCATCCTACTGTTCCTTGCCCTCTTGAGCATTTCTTCCCCAGCCTTCTGACAGCCCCTTTCAGGGATTGGGAGAGTTTTATAGAAGGTGCAGATACCTGTGGCTTGTGATACTCCACTGCAAATAGTCCATGTGGTGTTTAAATGGCCCTTCATGGTCAAGACAACAAGGCCACAGGAGCTGGTGCCTGGCAAAGCAAACAACCCAGGAATCAATATTTGGGTTTGTCTGAGGTTTTGTCAATAAAATGGGGTTTGCTTGGATTTTTCTTCCTCTCTTTGTGAATTTCTTACATCTGTGCAGTGGGAAGGAGGCACAGGAGGAAGACTGCCAGAGAAACAGAACTATGTTTCACTCATTTCCCTCTATCCTGTGGTCTCAGAGCGGCTGAGTTTGCTGACCTCATGGGCTCACAATGGGGCATTTAGCAGAACCTTTCCCTATGTGTCTGTAGCAAACAGAACCATAGCATCCTTTAGGTTGGAAAAGACCTTTAAAATCATTGAGTCCAACCATTAACCCAACTGTCCCAAGGCCACTGCAAAACCCTGTCCCTAAGCTCCAGATCTCTATGGCTTTGAAACATGTCCAGGGCTGGTAATTCAACCCCTCCCTGGGCAGCCTGTGCCAAGGCCTGATGGCCCTCTTAAATGAAGAGTTCAGAACCTGGAGCCTGGTGCACAAGAGTGATCAGAGTGAGCTGAGGCGAAGGGGAAATAAGTGGAAAATATGAGCCTGCTGACCTGCAGAGAAGAACTTTCTGAAAAAACAGAGGCAGTTTTCAGTGCAAAGTCAAAAGCCCTGGGACTTGCTTTTTGTGGCTACAACTACATTAACTTCAGAGTTGCTGGCCCAAGCTCCAACTTGCCTTGTGTTTGGACATGAGACTGTGCTCAGGGCCTTGGGTGAGCTCCATCCTGGGCAGGAGGAAGGGAGTCTGAGCTGGCTCAGACCTTTAATCTAACCCCAATAGTATCATATCCTGCACTGCATATTCTTTGCCTTTGCCTTCTCCCAAATCCTCCATCCCAGAGCTCATAATTTTGTGTGGCAAATCGTCTCCCTCCCACAAGGGCTTAATGTCGCATCCCACAAAGTCCTGCTAGATGTTGGTGAGCTGAAGCGTTTGCTGCATGGCGGGGGTCCAACCTGCTCCTTGTACTGGAGCTCAGCAGCAGCGTGGGACCAGTATGTGCCAGGTACTGGGGCTGCCTTCTGGAGAACAAGGCAGTAACTCGTTCAACCAGTCTGCTTTTCATTTATCTTTTTTTTTTCTCCTTAGATTTTGGCATCATGTCCTGGAAGGTTTGGCTGGGCAGGGAGTGCAGGCAGCCTACACAGTGCTGAGGGTGAGTCTCTCCCTCCTGGCCTCACCATGTGTCTCTGCAGGGAGGAGGATGCTGCACATGGTGGGGACACAGTGTCAGTGTCATCAGAGCTCACACTGAACCGACCTCACCAGGACTCTGCTACGAGATGTTCTCCTCAGTGGGAACTTCACTCTGTGGTCCTTGCCTTGTCCTGCAACCAGATACGCGAGGCCCTGTGTGCTGGAGGAAAGAAGGTTGGTGCCAGGCTGTGGTGGTGGTTTAGGTAGGGTGAGGATGACTTGTCCTGACTTCAGGAGCTTTACTGGGAAAGATTAGCAGGGCAGGTATTGTCCCCTCATACTGGGCACTGGTGAGGTCAGGGGTCATATTTTGGCACCTCATGCCAAGAAGGACATTGAGACGATGGAGCGTGGAGAAAAGGGCATCAAAATTGGGGAAGGGTCTAGAACACAAGTGCTCTAAGGAGTGGCAGGAGGAACTAGGGAGAGTTTAGGACAAAAGGAAGCAGCCTGAAGTTGCATCAGAGGAGGCTGAGTTTGGCCTTGAGGAGAAACTTCTTCCCTGAAAGGGTGGTCCAGGCCTGGCCCAGGCTGCCCAGGGCAGTGCAGAAGTCCCCATGCCTGGAGGGGTCACAAAGACATGGAGATGTGGAGTGAGAGACAGGGGTTAGTGGGGACCTGGCAGTCCTGGGGGAATGGTTGGACTTGATGAGCTTGAAGGTCTCTTCCAATCAAAATGAAGCTCTATCAGTGAATTGTGCCCTAAATCATTTGATTCACGTGATGCTGAACAGATTGGCACCTTTCCTTGGCTGCAGGGCTCCACACCAGCACCCACCCCGCAGAACTGCAAAGAAGGCAGGTAAAGAAAAAAATAAGCTTGGGTCAGAATTCTTCGATGCAACAGATTTCCATTAAATAATCCCAGTTTCTCTAAATCGGAAAGCACCGATTCAACTTAGGGGACAACATAAAATCAACTCCCCCTTTAGGAGATCCAGTGAAGGTTGGAGATCCAAAATGTCCCAATCAGGAGCACCTCCTTGCCCAGAGCAGTGCATGGGCAGGTCCCTCAAGGAAAACATCTGGCCACTGCTGACAAGGGAGGGTTGTGTGTATCTGGGGTGGCAGTGAGTGCTGGAGAAAGGGGGGGGAATGTCTTCCCCTCACAACAGCGGTTGCTGCCCTATCTCTCCAGCTCTGCTGCAAGCCCCAAGCACCAACTCACACCAGGTAAAACGACATCTCTGCACTGAGTCGCATTCAGTGAGCTCAAACTCATCGCTTTAGTGTAACCGTTTTAAGTCAGTAGAGGCTACCTATGGAATTTCCCTTCCCTGAGAAAAATCTCAACTTCCAGACAGAAACAGCTCTTGGCTTCGGGTTTTTTAGCTGTTTTGGGGTGTTTTTTTCAGCAGTGCTGAAGGTCCCTCAAAAACTCCTTGAAGCCTTAATGAAGAACATGTGATGCTCTGTGCTTGGCGCTTCACATTCCACATCTACCAAGAATTCCATCAAAATCCCATGTTGCTCACCCAGAGATTTATCGAGCGGTGCTGAACAATGGATTAGCTGGAAGTACCTCATGGTACTTAGCACGCGTATCCTGGCTTCTCGAGAGCCTGCGGTGTGTTGGTGTGTGTATGTATATATGAAATACTGCGAGCCACTCCGGAATAGCAGTTTCCCAGTGTAGGGGAGGGGAGGTTGAGTGTAAACCTAGAGGATGTTTAAAAATAGGTGTCCTCCTGAAAATGGAGTTTTAAAGGGGGGGGGGGGGGAAAGTCTTTAATGAGCTTTCCCATTCAGATAGGCACATTTAAAGGGAATGGGGATCCTGCCGAGCTGCTTTCAGGTGAATTTTTAAAAGCAGCTAAATTCTGCCGTGAAGGGAGATTATATATAGATTTGTATTTTATTTTCATTTTGCATATTGATGTGGCACTTTTAAAAACTTTTAAAGAATTTTCCCTGGTTTGCGGGTTGGAGAAGATTACTATGTGCCTCCTACCAGCAATCATCCACCCTACTTTGCCCTAAAGTGCTTTCCTGAGTGGGAACCCGCTTCCTGTTCTACTGGTGGAAAAACAGACGGAAAAAGAAAGACACCAAGATGGGCTGGAGGTGGCTCTTTGCTCCCTGGTTCTGCTCACTCAGGGGGAACAAGCTGATATAGGGCAGCAGTGTGGAGCTGCCTCCTGGCCACAAGAATATCCTCTATAGGATCTGACTAGTTGAGTGTTTCGTCCTCTGACTCCAATGGGCTTTGAGATGAGTGAGTTTATGTTCAAGGGTGGATCAGGTGGCCCTATCTGACATGACCCATGGCTTCCCAGGGACCTGTCCCCTCTCTAACACCTCTTTGAGTCATTTTTATGAAGACACTGGTGCTCATTTGCAGAAGAAGGACACCTATTATCTGATATCCCTGTGCACAGCTTGTTGGGGTCGCGTTAGTGGATGATATTTAAGATCTTCTCTGACCTGGGCAATTCTATGGTGAGAGAGCTGGATTTTCTTACTCTTTGACTTATTTTGATACAACTATTTCTTGCTGGCTCCAGGGAGGGGTTGCTGTTGTCTTTCATTTCAGCTTGCTCATTGGAGCATCTGGTCTCAGCTTATCGAAGTCCTGTCAAGGGGAATGATGTCAAAGAAAGCTTGAAGTCACCCACAGCAGCAGTGGTGGTGGGTCCTTTTTTTCTCTTGGACATCTTGTGAGGAAGGGCCAGCACCTGATTTTTCCTTCCTGGTGGCTCTGGTGACAACAGTGTGAAGGCAACTTGTAGAGTTGCTTTTGCCTTCTGTGTAGCAAGTATTTCCATTGCAAACAACCTACCCCCATGGTGATCCATAAAGGTTCTTTCAAGGTGTTTGAATCCCATCATCTCTTTGGGTGGAAGAGATCTAAGTCCAACCTTCAGCCCGGCACTGCCAGGTCACCACTAATTCATGTCCTTCAGCACCACATCTACACGTCCTTTAAATCCCTCCAGGGATGGGGATTCTATCGGTGCCCTGACTGTTTGGGGCAGGAAGGGACTTTTAAAAGTCACCTAGTCCAACCTGAAGAGGAGAACCAGCCCAGAGACACAGAGCCTGGGGAAAAAAGCTCAGACTAAAGTGGTCTCCAGTGTGTGCCATGAGCTACTCTCCACGTTGATGAGAAGGAAATAACCTCCTTGATCTTGGAGGCGGACAAACTGGGTCACCCCTCTGTGAGGTTAAACATGGTTTGGGAGAAGGTCCTACAAAAGACGTCACTCTGGAAACGGTGGTGAATGGCTCTTAGGCCACTGAACTTCCAAGGAAGGCTGAGGCACGGCCACAGCGCTCACGGGAGAAGGAAGAAGAAGAGGAAGCACAGGGAGGGGACAGAGGAGCCATTTAACGGCGTTTATTTGCAGAAGACGTGACGCCCTGGCTGTGGCCCCGACCAGCAGCCGACACCTCGGTCAGGCAGTTCGGATTAAAAAAATAAATCTATTAAAGCGAAATGAAACCAACAAGATCTAGTTTTTCTCAGCACCAAAAGCTCCGTCGGGGCCCCCTTCGCTGGTTTGGGGGGGGGGCGGTGGAATCTGAGTAAAAACTACTGAGCCAAAAAAGGGGTGGAAGCAGCCCGAGAGCCCCACGGGACG
>VZRI01012736.1:38314-68413 GCA_013397515.1 Upupa epops | reverse complement strand
TGGCCTCCATGGTAAAGGACAAAATGAAAAGCTTCTATAAGTACAGTAATGATAGAGGGAAGAGCAGGGACACCCTCCATCCCCTATCAGATGCAGGAGAAAACATAGTGACCAATGATGAGGAAAAGCTTGAGATGATTAATGACTTCTCAGTCTTTAGTCCTATCTGACTGGGCAGGTACCAGCAGAATGGAAATCAGTCAGTGTAACCCCCTGTGATCATGAGATGGTAGAGTTCAGGGTCCTTAGGGCAGTCAGGAGGGCACCCAGCAAGTTTGCCTCCCTGGACTTCAGGAGTGGGCTTTGGTCTTTTCAGGAATATCCTAAATAAAGTGCAATGGGACAAAGTCCTGGAGGAATGGGTGGCCCAGGAAAGCTGGTTAACATTCACAGACCACCTGCTCCAAGTTCAGAAGCACTGCATCCCTACAGAAGAAAGTCTGACAAAAATGCCATGAGACCAGTGTGGATGAGCAAGGAACTGCTGCACAAACTTAGACAAAAGAAGAAATCTTACAGGGTGAGGACAGGTAGTCTAGAAGTACAGAGGAACTGTCTGTGAAACCAAGCAGAAGCAGCCAAAACTTTACAGAGCTGTTCTGGAGCAAAAAGTGAAAAGCAGGCAACATGTGGGCTCTTTCCAGAAGGAAACAGGTGACCTGGCAAGCTGGGCTATGGAGAAGGGCGAGATGCTCAATGATTTTTTTGCCTCAGTGTGGTGGAACAATGTGCAGACATTAGACTTAAACACTTCCCAATATGAAAGAAACTGCCAGCAAACCCAAAACACCAGTTTGTGGCCCTGCAGAGACAGGACTGAGCAATACACCCCGTGTTTCTGGGTTGCCTGTCAACTGTTAACTGTGCATGTGTTGGGTGCTAGGTTGTTGGCCCTGGGGAGGGTCTTGTATGATGTCACCCCTACAGTTGCCTTGTATTTTGTATTAAAAAATTGTTAAACTGGTTGGCTGGTGTTGTTTCACCTCTAATTCAGTCCAAGGGAACCTTGAACTTGGTCATAAATCCCAGGGGATAGGAAGCTGTTCCAAATGGCTCCCTTCAGGCCACAACACTTTGTCTTCACCAGAAAGACCTCAAACCATGCCAGGCAAGTCACAGAAATCAAAGGCTGGGACTGGGAGTAGAAAGCATCAGTGGTGATAGAAGAGCAGGTGGGTGACTGTATGAAGAACCTGAAGAGTCACAAGTCCATGGGACCGGACTGGGTTCACGCACAGGCTCTGAGGAAACCAGTTGATGAAGTTGCTGAGCCATTACCCATAATAACCCCCATTTTTGAAAAGGCAAAGAATGATGACCTGGGGAACTTCAGGCCAGTCACTCCCACCTCTGTGCCTGGCAAGTCTGTGGAGCAAATCCTCCTGGGAATAATGCTGAAGGCTCATGGAGAACAAGAAATTGATTGATGACAGCCAACACAACTTCACATAGGGCAGATCCTGCCTGAACAAACCTCATGGCCTTCTCTGACAGGGTCACAAGACTAGTGGATAAAGGTAGAGCGACTGATGACATCTCCCTGGACTTGTGCAGGGCACTGGACTTGGCATCTCTGTCTCTAAAACAGAGAGACTTGGGCTTGACAGCTGGACCACTTGGAGAATAAGGAATTGGCTGGATGATCGCGCTCAGAGAGCTGTAATCAAGAGCTCCATGTCCTGGTGGAGCTCAGTCACAACAAGTGTTCCTCAGTGATCTGTTTGGGTCCAGTGCTGTTAACATCTCTGTTGGTGCTATGGACAGTTGTAGTGAGAGCCTCCTCAGCAAGTTTGCTGGTGACACCAAGCTGTGTGGGGTGGTTGACAAATGGAGGGCAGGGAGGCCATCCAGAGGGACCCGGACAGGCTGGGGAGCTGGGCCCCTGCAAACTGCATGAGGTTCAACAAGGCCAAGGGCAGGGTTCTGCACCTGGGTTGAGTTAACCCCAAGAACAAATCCCTGCTGGGAGGTGAATGGGTTGAGAGCAGCTCTGAGGAGGACTGGGGGGTGTTGGTAGATGAGAAGCTCAGCCTGAGCCACAATTGTGCATGAAGAGAAGGGCAGATTTACTAAGGGATAAACCCCCTTGTATTCTAGTTGGATCTCGGAGATTAAAGGGTCTAGATGCAGCTGGATTAACCCCTTAATAGGAGTGCAAATTAAGGAGTGTTTCTGTAGGTCCAACACCGAATTTGTGAACAGCACAATAAGCTGTAGGTCCAGTTCTTCTAAAGGAGCAGTTGGGTGTGCAAATAGCAATATTTATTTCCTGTAGGTCTGACACCAGATTTGCAAACAGACCAAACAGAAGCAGTCAGATGCATTAACAGTAGTAATTATTCACACCCTACGCGCTACAGATTCCTCCAGATTGCTGGGGATAAAATAACTGACTTCAGAAAGTGCTCTGTTGCTAAAGGAATGCAAACAGACAAACAGCACAGACACTCAGCACAGCTGAGGCACAAATCTTACTGAAAGTCTGTGCTTATGATTTGGTGTTAAATTCTCCTCCACAAAACTTAGTCCCAAAAGGACCAGTTGGCTATTAATGTGTATAAGTGAGGAAGAACTGCAGTCAAAACTTAGATGGGGTTAGCAGTTGCACTAACACTCCTGGATGGGCAATTTAACTTCTGCAGGTACAGGCTACTGTCCTATTGTCTTCTTTCTGGGGAAGAGTTAACTATTCTGATAAGACCACACCTGGCCCATCTAATACTGTGTCAATACAAGCTGTGCCAGCTGGGCCTCTGCCCCACCTCAGCGTCTGTTCTGGACACTAGATGTTCATCAGCAGTGGCAGCTCTCCAAGATTTGTGGTTCCCGCTTCCAACACCCAACCTACCCTTGATTTGCACAGTCCTACTCTCACCACCATGGCAGTTCTCTACTAGTCTGTTCTGATGGCTGTGAAAGCCTGAAAATGTACACCAAAAGCACGAGCGACTACCGAAACCAACGAACCTATAGATATAACTGTCTATTTAACAATGTCTTTGGGTGTAAAGTACCTATTAAAAATGTCCTTAAATGTATCCTCGCTTAGAAATGGTATTATGGGACACTATGGAGTTGTCCAGAAGCATTTGCATCAGCAAAAATCATTTCTCTTTGTGATGTGCGTTGTGATTTTTAACCATGAGGCAGTGCTGGATTTATATCCACACTGGACACCCGGTCTGTGCCACACTAACTTGGGGAAGTGCAGTTGCTAAGAATCAGTGTCTGTAAACCTTCTACAGTTAAGTCACTGATGAGAAAACAAAACAAAACCATGCAAGCAAACTCTGCAGTGGTGTTAGGCTCAGCTTTGGATGCCTATGTGAGAAGGGTGGATATGGTCATTCGTATTTTCCATAGCAATGCCAGCTGCCAAGTGAATGAAAACAGCAAAGCCTGAGGGGAAAAAAGGAAAACATTACTTAAACTGTGAGTTAAACTCTCAGAAACGCTGAGAGGCTGCTGCATATCAACATCTCAGAGTCTTGTTTAAAGAGACTTGAAAGGTTCAAACTTTAAAATTATGAATGCTGACTCCTTTGGTTCTGCTGTCACCATACTGCTGTTCTTTACCTAGAACTGCTTTCAGGTCCAACTCACTTAGTGAAGAATGCTATCTCTCAGTGCCATCTAGTGTTAATGGTGCAAATAGCTAGGAATTTAATGTTTGCTGGCTTTAAGAACCCCAGTATCCCAGTATCACAGTAACGATGAGGCTGGAAAAGACCTTAAAGATCATCCAGTCCAACCTAAAACCAGCCAAGTAAACCTAACCTCTGAGATCTAGATCATGCCTTATCCTGAGAGTTTGGACATTCCTGTTTCTGCTGACAGAGGGAGCTGCAGACGCACAGTCACTCAGAACATCCAAAGTGTTTCTTTACAGGAGTAGATCAGATTTTACAGGTCACAATACAATTTCAGTGGTTACAGTTTCCTTCTATCACACTTGATCCTAACTCTGCTTATTGGTCCTCATCTCGTTGTACTATGTCTTACTAGACTTCGCCCTAGAGCCGACCCCACAGCTGCTCCTTCTACTGTCTGCAAGTCAGGTTCGTGCTTTTGCTGCACACCTTCGTCACCCCCTCCTTGTCAACAGAAAAGTTGCTACAGTTATGCTCGACTATCTAAACCACGCATTTCTGTCCAGCTGGGTATGTGAGAGCAATGGTAACACACCAGATCTCAACAGCACAGCTGGAATGATCCAGAGGCAGATTTAGGGGCACCCAGGAGTACAAAGAAGAGAACCACGGAATCTCTGGTTGAAAGAGACCTTTAAGATCATCTAGCCCAACCATTTACCTTGCACTGCCAGGTCACCGCTAAATCATGTTCCTCAGTCCCCAGGTCCACCTTAAATACCTCCAGGGATGTTGACTCCATACTGCCCTGGGTAGCCCTGTTTGGTTCCAATGCCAAGTGACCCTCTCAGTAAAGAAATCCTTCCTAAGTGGGCATAGTTGCACAGCAGTGGCTATGCCCATACCATCGCTTTGCTGTGCAAATGCAGTAGCTGTGCACTGATTTTCTGTCTCAATGTATTCCCTAACTAAACAAGTGCAGTCACACTAAAGAGCAAACTGCCTCTGCAGCCTCTGGGGTGCAAACCCAGAACAGAACTGCAGTTTTAACAGAAAGCATCTTTACTTACACCTGGCATGGATTTATGCCACAGAATTCAAAGACATCAATGAATCTTGCTAGAAGAGAAACAAATTCTCTTTCTTGAAGAGAAACAAATTCCAAAGGCTTCCTGAATTTCTACAGTTACCATCCACCATTAGATAGATATTTAGGAACTGTTCATCTTAGTGTAGAAGAACAGGAAAAAACAACAATAATGTTATTTTTCTGTTTTATCAGGCAAAGATTTAAGCTGGGATAAAGCAAGTGGGTGGGAAAGCATTCTTCCTACTTGAACAGCTAGGTCACCCATGGTGATTTTAAGGCACCGTTCTCACAAGTGCATTTGTATGTGTACCCTGAAGACTGGACAAGTTCTGTACAGTGTGCATTACCTTTGGTGGCTTTTTAATAAACAGGAATCAGAAGAATTAACATACATGAAGTTCTCAAAGAAAATGCCTGAATTCAAAAGTAGACCACAGAGTGTTAAAACACCATGTAGTTATAATTAGTTTATTAGCACTGGTTTTGAAACAAGTTTACTCAGGTACTTAAACACAGGTTAATTAATGTTTATTCCATATTTGATGTATTACTTTATCTTACATAATGCATTGAGTATATAGTAAGTAAACAAAACCAAAGTGCAGATTAAAGTAGCAGGGTGAGGTTTAGGTTCCAAATCACATTAGCAATGTAAGGACAGCAAGGTGTAAATAACTAATATTGAACATCTTATTCTATCGATGCTATATGCATGCTAGTACAAATGATCTCTCTGAGAATTGTGTATAATTATCTACAAAAGAAAGCAGTTCTTCCCTCACATCACATGTTTTTGATCATTTTATTTCTTACCTTTCAGGTCTGATCCTGCAGTCCTTACTCAGCAAAACTTTCAGTACAATCTGTCAGATTAGTTTCTTACTTTTTCTTTATACTAGATAAAGCCCATTTGCTCTCTCAAAACACCTGAATACTATATGATTAGCATTTCAATTTTTAAAAATTCAGAAATGACAGAAATATTGTAACAGAAAATGAAGTAATTGAGTACAGCGTAGTGTGGCCAAATCCAGGGTCGGATCTAAGTGGAAGCTTTGAGAACTGTCAGGACAAGAAAGGCTGGCATCTGGTGAATTAGGCACTTTGCTGATGAACCAGCCACTTTTGGGATCACAGTTTGGGATGTAGATACCTTCAGCCTCCTTAAATACTGCTTTGAGGCCCTGTATTTTTGTTTTTAGAACTGGCCTTTTTTACATTTGAATACCTGCTGTATCACATTGTCACTATGCACAGAAAATAGGAGACATGGCCATCAAGTGAAAAAAAAATAAACAACCCAACATGATATCATAGCGATGTCTAGAAAAGGCTGTTCTTCTCAGTGCTGGGGTTAGGCACGTTTGTTTTAACAGCTTTTAACACCGTATCCCATTTACTGTTTTTGTGCTCTAACTGCCTTTTCCTAAATTTGTGTTGAAATAAGTCATTGCTGTCTTCATCTTCAGCCTCTGACACTATCTCCATTTTTTGGATAATCAATTTGATGAGGTCATGTTGCTTTTCTAGCAGAGTCGATATATCTTTGAGCCTAAAGAAAAAGTAGAAAAGAAAAATTATGCATAGAGCAGGACATTTTAGTCAGTAAAATTACAAATGGACAATACACAACACCTCGACTTCACCCTTATGCTATTGAAGAATTTTATCTGGAGTGTATTAATTTTTCAGCCTGCAGTATTTCTCAGGATTTTAGGAAATAGGATTAAAGAACAGATCCCTGGTTTTTTGAGAAACAAAATAATATCTTTTAAGGTGAAAGCGATTTCATTCTCAGAAGTCTGAACAATTCTATCAAAAGCTTTTTGTGTTGACTGGAGTAGTCTGTCAAGAGCAAACCACTTTGTGAACTTCACAACTAGTTTAACACCTCCTGAGATATACTGATGAGGCACCTATTGATGCCTCTCCCAAGGGCAGTTGCAAAAGAGTTTGCATCCACTAGCATCATGCACACAGACCAGCATAACTATTATTCTTTCTGAAACAATGAAAGCAATGGGAGAAATATCTAGAAACTGGCTGGATAAAACTATCAAACAGGCTTTGAGAAAAGCTACTCTTCAGAATGGCTAGGTTCAGAATTACAGCGCTGACAGCACTGTGACTAACACAATTCTCTGTGAACAACAGTTTGGGGTTTAGGTTGACACAGTTGCTCGTTTAAAATTATCTTTTTCAAAGGAACAAATAAATTTTAAAAGATGTAAAACCATGAAACTGCAAGAATTAAAATAGTGCAGCAATTAGCTAACAGTGAGGCAATCCTAGTTTGAACTCTGGCCATTAAACATACTGGCAACAGAGTGTACCACCTCTTCTGTGAATATTTTCGAGCAGGAAATACAACTTTCCATACTGAAATGACCACGAATTATTCCAAATAATTTTATAAAATTATTGTTTTCTTCCCTCTGTATCAGGTGAAAAAAATGATTCCTAATACATTGATGTAGTACAGATAGGAAGAAAGTCTTCCAAATTCCAGTTTGCCTGTGTCTGTAGGAAGGGTGTGTTTCACCCTTTCAACTACTTCCTGAGTTATCCATGCAAAAGAACCCTTAAACACAATCTGTGAGGGGAGACAAAAATTAAACAGATTTTTTTTTTAAAAAGGGAGAAAGGAAAAAGAAAAGAATTAAAAGGAGCAGCAGGTAATGACAAAGCACTGATTTTCATTGCTGTATGTTCACAGAGGGATTTTCTGAAACCGTTCTTACAGATACATTGGTAAAAAAGTGTAAGAGAATCAAGTGCAGACAATTCCTTCTAAGACTTTTGGAAACAGATGAGTTGTTTAAAGAGAGAACCAATCCATTTTCAAGGAAACAGTCCGAAGCACATTTAACATCAGACCAGTGGAAAGGCAATTCCAGACTGTATATTTACAAACCAAGCAGAATTGGATCAGTAAAACAACCCTTGAAAGCCTCTATACACAAACCTCTATCTCAGAAATGCATTTTCCCCATTACATAGGTTACCTCAATAAGCAAACAAGCCTGTTCTCTTTCTCTACCAGAAGATAAAAAAAACTGTCCACCACACAAGTATTTTGAAAGTAAATACATTGCAGAATACAAAATGCTAGGTCAAGGATCTTACTTAAGGACACTAGATACACTAAATTTTACCTTGTAGGTAGCTTTGGTACACCTTTCCAAAAGGGAACATATTGGTAATATTTGTTCTACTTATTTTTACAGCAGCAAGATAACATCAAAATACCTGTATTTCTGTTTCAGAACTTCCAGTTCTAATGTTGTATCAGTGCTCTGTGCATCTGTGGTAGAGTCCTCACACCCAAAGCAGTACTGGAACACGCTCTAAACAAAACATGGAACCAAATTGAAATCAGATATTACAGCCTGGTAATAGATTAGAAATACCCAAGAAGTGAACAGTAACAATCTCCACATTGTGTTCACATTGAAAAGTTTTATTTATTAAGTTATTTTTTGTATATTAAACATTTGTTTTGCAGAATTAGTTTAATCAGGAAATTCAGTCTAACAACAGCTGAAATGAACAGTAAACAAACAAAAAAAAAAAGCACAGCCAAAAGGCAGTAACTCTACTTTCTCTCAGAGTAATCTTAGTAGTTTGTCTTGCTTAATAAAGTCACAGATTGCCGAGAATTCAAACAGTTACTGTAACTGAATAAGTCAGGATGCACTCAAACTGATTGGTTTATCATTTTCACTGAAGACTGTCAAAATTTAATCCATGATTCCACCATTGTCATTTAATGACTCAGTCTTATTGATGCAATGTTCCTCGCAATCTGTACAAAGTAACTTGATCATAGCACATTCTAGTAATAATTCTTTACCATCTTACCATGAATCCACAGTATCTTGGTCTGTTGGGATACACAGTGATTGATTCCTGGTCCACCCGACTTAAGAACCAAAATGGTAACTTCTTCTCTAAGTTGGTGTGAAGATTAACCTAAATACAGTTTTGCATTTAGAATAAGATACATTCTCTTAAGATAAAGACAAAATCTTGTGCAAATAATCATCATGTCACTATATTCAAATCATCATTATTACCGGATGTCAAGTCTCAGAAGAATCTGTGTTATAAACAGAGGCATATTTGAATAGTTCAGCCCACACGCTAAACCCATTTATTCCAGTATTGAGCATCTGAGCAGAATTAACCATTCCACACAGATGCACACACATCATTAAAATGGTTCCAGTGTTGAGTTAGCTCTTGTGTAATGGCTTGAAGAGCTCCTTAATACAGTGTGGCCTGCACTCTAGAAATATGGTGAAGAAATGTTCAAAAGACAGAACATAGCCACCAGTTTTAAGAATAAATAGCAATGGAAGAACAATCTTTCTGTCTTTAATTGTCTTATATAGTTTTACTAGATTATGAGAGCACCGGTGTAGATTAAGATGCCAGTGGAATGCCTGTGAGACAGCAAGTTTTCCTTTGGATAGAAACGTGTATGTTATATATGAGTGCTTTCTGGTGATCCTACCTTTCTAGTTGTTCTTGAATTTCTACAACAATACTGAGCATGTGTATCTAAAAAACCAGGATGTACAGGAAAAGTCTACTGCAGACCACCATACTCCAGTCAAACATACACACTTAATAAAGATTTCACTGTACTGTCTGAACTTGAGAGACAACCACCTTCCTGAGCATTTGTTTGGCAGAGAAATACCTAAATGGGTGAAAAAGCAGTAACTGCCATAAGAAATGCTCTTATACCTCTATTTTAGTCATTTATATCTCCAGCCAAAGAAATATCTCTTGGGAGGCAATACTTCCACAGAAGAGAATTCTACAGCTGTGCTTTGATTAAGTGCATCCGGCACACAATTTAATTACATTACTACCAGAATTTATTTCTGAGCTATTCTTGTGTGTTCTTCCTGTGCACACCTCTCTTCTTCCTGTCTCCCACTAGGTAGGCTGTGAAATTTTTCAGAAAATGCAGAACCAGCAGAAAACAGACTAAAACACCCCCTGCATCAATTCCATGAAAGTTCAGTTGCTGTTTAGCCCAGTCCTCCTCAACTAAGGAACAGATTTCCATCCTCCTGACTTCCTTTATGGCTTCAGACTGGGATTCATCAGGACTGGTCTTAGCAGTAGAGAGAGAGACAGAGAAGGTTCTGCCTTTTCTGTATCCTATGTACAGGGCATCCACTTCATTCAGCCATAGGCCCACATTCCCTCTAGTTCTCCTTTGTCTCCCATACACTGCTATACTCCTTGGGAATTTCCATTTTGGACTCCACACCCCAATTCTTTCAGTTTAGATCTCATTTCACTAAGCTGGTCAGCCTGTTACCAAAGATTCCCCGACCTTTCCAAGATAGCTGTGTTCCATCCCTCCCCAACAGGTTACAGTCCTTTTGCCCTAAAACCAGAAAACCCCTCACAATGGCACCACCAGTCACTTAGCCAGGAGCTGGTGTACATTATCAATCTGACTCTGGCTACTTCTTTTCCATTAGCTGGTAAATGGATGAAAAGACAACCTGTGCACAGAATTTATTTACCTGCAACCCTTGGGCATTGTATTCTGCTGCTTCTTTTCTGTATCACTCCTGCCCACATGAAAGAGTAACAGGGGATAGTGGTTTGTGCTTTTGATATGTCATGGTACCCTCTCAGTAATGTCTCTGATTTTAGCTCCTGAGAGTTGGCAGACCTCCTGAGAGTCACTGTCAAGTTGGCAGATGGGTTTCTCAGTGCCCTTCAACAGTGTCATCCACTACAAGTACTTTTTTTCTTTCTAGTCTCCACCATGTGCTGCTGTTGCAACATATCCTGCAGACATTGCTCATGGGTGTATATGGTTGTTAATAAACTCTCTTTGTATTTTAATCTCTTGTAATTGTGGATAATGAAGACTGAGGGGGAGTCCTGCTTTTGTAGGTCACCAGTGTCCAAAGTGCCTCCTTTACAGCAGTGCCCTCAACATCACCAATATCGCACAGCCTACTACTAATTGTGTCGCTTAATGCAATATGTCATTAGCCTACACACACCTTGGGCAGGAACCTAAAACTTGGCAGGAGGTGGGGCTGAGCGGTCACTACTGCTCTGTCACTTGTATTACCCTTTCCTTTGTCACCAGGTCTATGTGGGTGGGTACATCAGATATCACTGGGGTGTTCTAAGAAGAGACAGTGGTTTAAGCCCTGAAGCAAGTATCTATATTTTGGTAGCATCACTACTCATAGCTTTGGACCTACAAGGTTTCAGTGTCCTCCTTGCCTCCCCCAGTGCACCCTTACCCTCACCAAAGCTGCTTTCCTCCTGTGAAGAAGCTGCCTGGCGTTGAGCTCCCTCTCAGAATGAGCAGTGCAGTGTACTCAGCCTCATCCAACACTGCTACTCACCAACAAACCACACCCTACTCTGCACCTCTGGAATGGCTCTTATATGGGAGACCGTGGGGGGACTGGGTGACTACAGGCTGTGTGTTCTGGTTTCAGCCTTTTGAAATGTCTGCAAAAGTCCTGTCAGTCTATCAAGACAGCTGCTGGGTTCTGCAGGGCACATACCCCTCCTGCTGTGCCACTTCTATAGCTCAGGAAGCAAATTTGGGAATCCCTGGATGCCAAGATTTACTATAGATAGTGCTGGGAGCTGGACTGCTGCAGCATCTCTCAGCATTTTGGGATTCTGTTGTTGGAATAACTCAGAATTCATTGAACTCACTGTTCAAAAGTTCATTAGAAATGCATTTGCTTATCCTTGACAATGCCTCATGTGACTGGAAATGAGATTCAGAGTAAGATGCCTATGTTTACCAAGCTGCTTTACAGAGATGCTATGTTTAGGACACTGATGATAAAACAACTAATTATGTAAATGGTTTTCTAAGAAGGAAACTTTCAACTTCCTATCACTAGTACTTCTAGGGTGTGCTACTTACCTGCATTGCAATCCTTTTGAGTGCAGCATATTTTTGTACTTCAGCTATGTCTCCAACAGCCAAGCCAATCTAAAAACACCAAGAAATATTTCATTATTCTTCATAGTCTGTGGTTTCAACTACACTTCTTATTCACATTTAAATCCAAAATGACTCTAAAGTAAATTTGAGTTAGATTCGATTTATTGCACTGGTGCAATAAATTAAAGCGTGCCTTTGGTGTGTGCATTTTGAAAATCTCCATCATGAAAAGTATCCAACTACCTGTCTACCAGTAAGGTACTGAAGAGCTGTTTCAAAGACTTCTGAAGAATAACATTCCTTCTTTTTGATTCTTTTACATAAAAACAGTACTAGAAAACTTGGTGACCTCTTGATTGAGTAAGATCATGGCAGCCACAAATACTGTAAAAAACCTGACTAGTGCAATGCTTATTTCTCATCTCATACAGCAACCTGATTTCCTAACAAAAATTCAGGTAATTAGTGGAATCTGTCTGAAAATGCAGAAAATATTTCCATTCTTTCTCACCATCACCAGGTTTTGTGATCCTATGTGTTCAGGTCAGGCTCATTAGTTAGCTTTAACACTACCACTGACTGCTGTTTTGTATGCAATGAAGAGCCAGGCTCTGGCTTTCAAAATAAAATACAGTTAGTGCTAAGTTATGAAACAGCAAGAGGTTGAACAATTAGTGCTACATCTAGTCTGTTTTTGGTCTCTTTACATTTTCCTTCTTAAAACCACTGTTCCCCAGTTTTCTTTATCCAGCCTTCAGAATAACACATTGCACCTACAATTCAAATTCTATCACATTTTTACACAACAAGCAGGATAACTCTGCAAGAGTTCACTGCAGGAAAATGCTCAGAACATTAATCCTGAGGACAAATTGGTCCAGGGAAAGGCAACTTTTTAATGTTACTCAATGATTGTGACCAATCTACACTGAAGTAATTCTCTATGCTAAAACTGTGTATAACTTTACCCGTGGTTAACCACTACCTCATATTAAAAAGTAGTTTACTTACGAGCAAGTTCATAAGAAGTATTGGAATAAGCAAGGTAAATATAATGAGAACAGTGTAACTCAGGAATGGATATGGCAATTCACTGCTTAGTAATGGATCAAGGAATGCATCGTGGTAATTAATGTCTCCCAGCATCATTGCAAATGTCTTCATTACAGAAAGCAGAGGTGTGCTATATGTTTGCTGCAGAAAGAAGAAACAAAAATCAAGAAGAAATCTGAACTGATGAAAATAATATTTATAATGATAAATATTACATATGCAACTAACCTGTGAACCTAAAAGGACAAAGAAACTAAGTCCAAAGGCCAGTATCAGGAAAAAGAAAACAACAGCAATTCGAATCAAAGTCCTCAAAATTTCCCAGAACATCACAACATAGATGCCATAGTTTTCAAATCTAGGCAAAAAGTAAACAGAAAAGATATAGAAAATTAATACTGAAGTTAAAGTCTCTTACTGTTATTTATAAAAAGCAATAAGTAGTCCTGATACTCATGTGTGAAAAGAGATGTTTTGCCTCTCCAAAATATTTTGAGATGATATGACCATACTGCATTGTCACATCTACACAAGAAGCCTAAAACTACATAACCATATATTTTAATTCCTCAGAGTGATACTTCTTCAAGATACTAATTTTCACAGACAGCTTTTATGCTTTCCATACCCACAGACAGTACAATGTTTTACAACTGTTGCAGTTGGAACAACATTAGGAAAGTGTTTTTCTTGCTTTTCTTGCTTTTCAAAGCAAGTTAGCAATCAGAAAGAAAGGACAACTGGCACCATCATCCTTCTGGCAGCATAATTTTAAACAGTTTTGCTTTCTATGACTCTATGAAGTATGGAAAAGAAACAAACAAAAAGAAGCACAGTGCTCAAGTAGATAAGAGCAATAGCACAATGTTTTAGCATTCAACAACAGTCAGCCATCTATCAGGCCTCTCCCATTCTTGGCTTAAACAAGAACTAGATCTCAGAGTATGAGTTGTCACAAAGCAGATTAAGCTTCTGTTTCCCCTAAATGTAAACTTTAGAATTTATGTCTTCTACCAGATTCAGGGATTAGTGATTGTTTTATGCTTCAAGGGCAGCATATGAGACAATCCTTCCATGAGATTTTCCCCTGAAATAGTATGTGCAAGGCTTAAAAGATTAAGATAGAAGCAAAGCAATCCTGATCTTCTTCTATTTGCTAGGCAAAACTACACTGAAGTCAACGGAGCTACATGTTGCTTTGAAAGGAGGCAGTAAGATTAACTGGGAAAATGACATGTAGATATCTCCTGCTGTACAAATATGCATACACAACTGAACATGTGTGTGTTTTCATGTACAAATATGAGACATATTTTAGTCTTTTACTTTGTGGGAGGCAGTCCTTCTCAGGCACAAACATATTTAATTCATTAGTCTTCAGCTCTATACCCACACTAGTTTTCCATACACCCAGGTCTCCTGCAGTTCATGTCTCTTGGACACTTGTATCAGTGACAGCATTAAGCTTTCCAATATCCAAAGGGGGCTACAAGAAAGCTGGGGGAGGACTTTTTACGTGAGTGCGTAGGGAGAAGTCAATGAGAAAGGGTTACAAACTTGAGGAGGGGAGATTTAGGTTGGACATTAGGAAACAATTCTTTCCTGTGAGGGGGGTTAGATGCTGGAACAGGTTGCCCAGGGAAGCTGTGGTTGTCCTGTCCCTGGAAGTGTTCAAGGCCAGGTTGAGAAACCTGATCTAGTAAGGTGTCCCTTACGGATGTGGGCCCCACTNGGTAGATGTCAGGAGAATGGAGCAAGGCTCTTCTTAAGGTCATCTGTTGACAGGACAAGGGGAAATGGGTGCAAGCGGGAACATAGGAGGTTCCATACAAATATCAGAAGGAACTTCTTCACAGTGAGGGTAACAGAGCATTGGAACAGGTTGCCCAGGGTGGTTGTGGGATCTCCTTCTCTGAAGACGTTCAAGACCCGCTTGGGTACGTTCCTGTGCAACTTGGTCTAGGTGATCCTGCTGTGGCAGGGGGATTGGACTGGATGATCTTTCGAGGGCCCTTCTGATTCCTAATGATTTTATGATTCTATTATCACTGAAGGCAATAAGTAGACCTTCCATTTTACTACTTGTAGAGTACACTACGACACAGAAAAGTGGAGTGTCCCATTTAGTCTGTAAAATGATAATCTACCTTCTCACAGGTGTTATAAAAACAAGACTTCCTTTTGACTCTTGTAATTCATACACTTTTCTATTAAGTGAAAGTCTATAAGGTATGCTGAAAAAAGGTTTTGCAAAGACTTTCCTTACTTAGCATTAAAGTAAACCTTGCTATTTCTTTAGTTGCCATAGGAATTGCTGAAAAATTACTTTGCAAGGTAAAGTAGATTAAAAGGTTCTTGAGCTCCTAATCAACATATTCCTATATCTTGAAAAAACAATGCACAGACCTCTCACACTTGATCAGTCATGGTTTAGGATACGAAAAATACCTGAAATTATTGTATTTTATTGTAAAGCATGTAAATAACTTTTACCGTTGAAGGTAAAGCAAGAAGTTCATCCAAGACAAGTATACAGCAATTGCTCCACATTCCCACTGCAAATGAGCTGGTGTATTAATAAATAAGGAAGACACAAAAATTATGCTTGTAGTATAAATTGTCCAGTCCAGTAGATTAGAGTAATCCAACAAATATTTCAATTTCTAGGATTTAAGAGAGACAGATACAAGTCATGCATCACCGAAGACCTTAATTTAATACATTACTTAAATCCTCCTTTTAATCTTGTATAGATTGGTATTTTTTCTTTAATTACGGACAAAATAGACTTATTTCAATATCACATAAACTTCTATGTAAGCACTCTGTCTGATGAAGGTTATATCTATGTATTTACCTGCTGAATCAGCTGAAATATTTCTTTGCAGATTCCCAGTAAACTCATAATTAAAACTAAGCACATACAGACCCTTGTGAAGTATGAGTTCTGAAACAAAATCAGAAGACAAATTAGAAATTATAAAAATTTTCAGCTCTAGCCACTACATACACATTAAATCGCCAAGTTCAACTCTTGTAACTTGCTTCACATCAAGTTATTACTAAATTCTATTTTATTAATATTCATTGTGAAATCCATCTCATGTTTAGTGTTAGTGATTGAGTAATACATCCAAGGACCGAGTTTGAGTATTTTAATGATAAACAGTTACTTTGCAGCTTTGTTATGACTCTACTTGAGTTTGGGAACTAGCTTGATCTACACCACATCTTCAGTGTATTTTGCCATGGACGAGCATAAGTAACAATTCTGTTGTTCAAAACTTCACTATCAAATTGCAGTATCTGCAGCAGCATTTGAAGTCCTGACATTGGAAGACAAACTGGAAGTCCTGGCATGTGGCTGATCCCTTTTATGTCTATTTTACAACCAATATAGGTAAGGCAAACTCTGTTGTGAAAAGCCTTGTATTGGCAGAGATAACAATAGTGAATTTTATCTTTAATACATCACTTTTAGAGCTAATTTCCCAAGTGTTTCTACAACTCATAGGCACATCACAAATTCATAGCACTCACTTTTTCTGTGGTGCTGCAATACATATCAGCATCTGCCCCATTGCATTGTCCTTATTTTACCTGGGTTAAGAGTGTATTCTGTAAGACTGTGCTCCCTATAGAGCAAACATTCCCCACTCCTTTCCCCCTCCTGGGTCATTAAGTCACTTTCTCCTCCACTGCAAGACATTTCATAGACTGCTGTTCATCTAGTCTCTCCATTTTATCTTTTACAGCTCCTGATATTCCACCAACTGGCATCATTCCTCACTAAAGGACAAGACTTCCTCTTCCAACTGTGCTGCTTCTACACAGTTTCTAATGATTCAAGAGCCTGGGTTAGTCAGAGTTCTCTACCTGCCATATGCAGTTCCTGTCATTCTTGACTTTCACCAGGAAGATGAGTGAATTAGTAGAACATGAAGCCAGTTCTGCTAGTTCTGGGTTCTGAATCATTGGGAGTCCTGCACATACAAGGCTGGGTATGTGTATGTGAGTCTTCAGGCATTTTCACATACTCATCAACATTTTCTGTCCCCCCAATTTAATTTCATACCCCTACTAGCATATTCTTTTTGAATTCCTGTTTCAGTTTTGTCTTTTATTTCCTGAAAGAATTGCAAAACATTTCCTTGCTTTATTTTATTGCCCACATCCTTGGTTTTGGTGATAAAGTAACTTCTATGAAATCAATAATTTGAGAAGCTGATATTCCAACAAAATCTTGTGTACATTAACACCAGAATGTTACCGTTTCAGGGCTAATGACACAACTATCTCTTTTCAGAATATATAACTTTATGCCATGGACACTGGATTTTGTGACCTTCCTGCCTTCACATGAACACAGGAGTGTCAGAATTGTACTCACAGATTCAATAATACAATCTGAATTTCCTTCTCTGGAAGGAAATGTTCAGCTTAGGGACAAGAGTGTCTTTTTAAAAGATACAATACTGCTTAGTTTTAATAGGAGGATGTAAACACAGAAAGGAAGTTAACCAGTCACACCAACATTTTTCCTTAAATCCTCCTGTAGCACTATACCTGGCAAGTCTAACTTATTCTGCTCAGTATGGTGTCCTAATTATTCCAGGTCCAGCTTCTGAAAACAAGTTTGATCTTTGTCTCTCAACAATGCTGGAGTATCAATAGAGGATAGGAGGATCCTGCGGCAGGGTTAATGCTTGCTTGCTTGCTTTGTGGCCCACCTCTGAACAGCATCCATATCCCTAAGTTACCAGCGCAGCCCCACCCCTACGGAGAGTTGTGTCTGAGAGACAATACTGTAAAGTCACTACAGTGCATTTACACTGTGGTACCTAATCAAGTTTTTTCTTTTGAGATACCATGGTTCCATGGTACTTTTGAGATACTCATGCACTTTTTGGCACAACAGGATTTTTCCTATTTTTTTCTTTGAAGTTTATGATCAGTGTTTATAGAAATAATCAGCATTTTTAAAATCATTTTACAGAGTTCCTCGCACATGACTTCTGCCGCTATGTTTTTCACTACTGTTGTACATGAGGTACCTACATGCAGACTGGCAAAAACTATAGTTTATGAGCCTAATGAAGAAACAATGGACCTGAAAGGAAAAATAACATACTGTAGGCAAAGAAAGACGTACTTGAAAACCCCAACTCACTTTATTGTTGACTACTCTTTCTATGACAAATTTTAAATGTGCAATATCCAGTTATTTTGCTTGACAATTAAAAGGACATAGAGAGCTAATGAATCTACTGGTTTCTGTCTTGTCATAATTATATGTTAATTCTCTTTTCCTGTTAAAGAAATAGTCACTTGAAGGAATAAATCAAAGTAACTAGAAGATTAAAAACAACAAATGAGAACTGAATGTGGAAGCAACTAAAGTTGCTGCAGGATCCTTAAAATTACGCCCTTTAAATACAGTCTTTAGAGTTGCTATATCATAAATAATTGTAGATTTTATTTAAGTAATCCTTCCTTTTTGCTCTAAAAGTCTTAAACATATTTTAATTATTAAGAAATCTCTGTACCTCATATTCTAATGGTCTTGCTTCATAGATCTCTGTTCCATTCAAAGATCTTCCTGGCTGTATATGAGTGACCAGAAGAGTCAGTGGGATGAGACCGAGAGAATATATGCCTAAATTCATTAGATGTGCTCGAAACCCATAGGCCATCCTTTAAAGTGAGAATGTTAAAGTTACAACACTTCACAAATTTACTAAAACATGTAATGAAATGCAACAGCCAACATTTTCAATATGTGAAAATAAACTATCCTTTGGTGACATATGTGTTCATTGAGCTGTATGTGGGCTAAAGCATATCAAACATTCTGAAATCCTGTCCTTTTATAACTCGGCAATTCTGCTTTATATTTTTGCAATAAATTGGTAACTAAGATAGCAGTAGTTTTTGTTTTAAGTATTAAGGAATCATTGGTAAATGCCAAACTACATTTTGTATGGTAATCATAACCATATTCTAAATACTCTTACTAGAGGTTATATGGAAAAGATGTGTGCTCCAATCAACATCATATATACGTGTGTGTGTGTGTGTGTGTAGACCTTAGTAAACAGGTCTCAGGCATAAAAGTGTCTATCCTGACATGCAACACTATAGTGTATGCATATTAAAATACACCTACCACTTCATAAGCAAATATTCTTTACACACGGGATGACTGAGTAGCTCCATGCGATTGTGGCGTACCATGGCCTATAAAACAAGAAAGTAGAAGGATCAAACTGATCTCATCTAACTAAGTGAAGTGCTTACAAAAGTGGCTAGGCCATGTTCTCTACTTTAATACTGGCCTAATGAAAAGCAAAATGTCTTTAGAACATTACTCTGTTTATGCATTCTGACCTAAACCTATTTCTATCACACCTCCTCTGTCTACTGAAGAACTCTCCTGCTGCTTCGTTAGTCAGTTTGGAGCTTTAAAATTTGCACAGACTATTGCCAACTACTCTGGACCAAGATTTTCTCATTATATTTTACAGCAACATATTTAGTTATTTATTATTTGACAGTATACCTAATCTAATTGCCAACAGGAAACCTAACAAGTAAACAAATTAAGCCAGGAAGGTTGTTCTGTAAACATTATTCTGACAAAGAACAAGAGAACAGCCTAGCAATGTGAAAGTACATAAAATCTAGCTTAGGCACTCAGAATTTTGCAATTAGCTGATGAAAATCACTGACTCTTCCCATGCCTTACATTCCAGCACATGGTCGCTGCAACAACGGGGGTATGGTTTTCTTTAATGCATTATCTGCTTGCACAACATGTTCTCTTGAGACATTCACAGATGTTTAAATAGACTAAGAGGTTTTTATCTAAACCTAAAAGAAATGCTATTTCCTACTTAGACAATAATAACTTTGGTCCATACTTCCATTGCAGTGTACTTTATATATGCAGAGTTATGGGCTTTGGATTAGAAATATTAAGATGAAAAATTGAAACTTCTTGCTTTTATTTAAATCAAGACAGCATGCAATGATGTCAGACAAAAATTAAGAACTTACATTTAAAGTGGTAAGTGGTTCATAGAAAATGTCTTCCCCATCTTTTAGTTTCTTGTTAAATGACAGGGGGCACTGAAGATATCTGAAGTTATATTCAATCTGAATAACAAACATACACCAGCATTTAAATGTGATGCAAGCAATAATGTAAGACTGAGATAAAGTGCTTCATTTAAAAATATAAACAAAATCCTTTCCATCAAAAAAGATGTAGTGTGGCAAAGTCATTAGAACACTGGTGGTAGTTACTCCGCCAGTGAACACATCCATGACTGTAAGATGATTAAAAAACCAGCCATTTTGAATTGTAAATTAAATGCACAAATTTCTTAAAATATTAGTTTTAAAAGGTCAGCCTCATAATGGTAATTTGTTCAAATGGGGATTTTGAAGAATCTTGTATTTAAAAGCTACACAGCTTTGATAACACAGTACCAAGAAAATGCAGAGTAACAGAAAATTTTCAAGTATTCTGTTAACTGTGGACAAAATCCAAGATAGTAAGGTGGATTTCTATACAGTGTCAAAGTTAACTGTGGAACATTCATGCTTCTTGGCACTGTGAAAGTGATCCACTTCTTAATATTTTGGAAAAGAATTTACACAAAAAGAATCATGCTGGACTCTGATGGTGCTCTTTATGACAGGTATGCTATTGATATGCATATTTATGACAGATATGCTATTGATATGCATATTTAGATATGGTGTCTTTGACCACTGTTATTGTGAAATATCCATAACCTCTGTTACCCAGCCTGACAGCAAGAATTAACACAGCAAAGATGAAGTTTACTGTTACACCTGTTCAAATTTATAAGCATGGAGATTGCAGAAACTGCACTTCAAAGCTGCTTACAGCCCAAACAATAAGATGAGTCACTTGTGATTACTGTTAAGCTCTGATTCATCTACCAGTGCAGCTTATGCACATGAAAATTGGTGTATATATTGAAGTATGCATGTCATGTACTTCAGAAACTTTTAAGCCAAAAATGTTTTTATTTCAGTGTCACAGAAGCAATAAAGATAATTAAATTAACTTTGCTGAGGCGAAAACAGTGAGACTAATAATTGAAGATTATCAGTATCTGATAAAGTGATTTTAATAGTCATCCTAATACTGAGGATTTTTTTTTCCAAAAGCACAGATTCAAATAAGGAATTAATAGCTAAAAGCCAAGATAAGGATTTTCTCTAACTTACTATCCAAATAACATACTGCTGCTAACATATAGCCAGACATATTGTATTTTATCCAAGACCATAAAATCACTCTCTTCATAAATCTTTTTCATCCACTTACATAGAAGTCCCGACTTGTCTTTTCCTCTGAAGATTCAATTATGCAGTTGTCCAAAACCAGCTTTGAAGGTGAAGAAAAAAGTTAATTAAGGTGGTACAGTTGATATAAAACAAGAATATATTTGTTACTGAAGAAAATGGCATTGAGATATAGGAGTTTATATCATTCAGTCTGATTTTATGGTGTATGTTTTGAATTCACAGAAATCTAGTTTACAGTTAAATGACACTATGAAAATGTTGCAATTTGAAAATTATCAAATTTTCAAGGGTTAATTTTGGTGCTTTTAAGCCAAAAGAGTATTTTATTTTGAAATTGGGGGAAGCTTTACCAGAAGACCCCTTGCATCAGTGTCCTGATCATACAGGTGATTGATGGACAAAGTCTATAAAAGGGAATGTACTTCCTGCCTTATTGCCTTTGTCTCTGGTACATCTTGTAAGACAGAGAGCTCCCCCTGCCCTTTCCCTTCTGGAATTGAGGTGCGATTGTGTGTGTGTGTGGTGGCTTTATGGTTGTGAGTGTTAGTGTACACTCTCTTTCCCCAGGACTTCTCATGTAAAGCCAAAAATCAAGCTTTGCACAATCAGAGTTGTGTAAAGGCATTGTGATACAGTTTCTGTTTTACCCTTTGGATTCTTATTGGGGGATTTTTATCTTTTCTTCTTGGTGATGAGTTCAATAAATGCTTTTCTTTTAAGTAAAGTTGCTTCATTGCCGGTTGAATTCTCGACAAGAGCTGGTTGCTGTGCTTGAATTACAGGCATCAACCCAAATAGATTTAGACCCCAGCTTTAAACCATTACAGGTTAGGTTACATGCTACTTTACAAGTATAAAATGCGAAGCATTTCTGAATACATACAGACACCGTCCATTCCTATTTTAATAGAAAGTATTTCTATAGTGTCCTTTAACATTCACCTCAGAAGGTGAAAAAAACCTCAAGTGGTTTTGGATGCAATTCTCTTCTGACTTCTGTACTCATTTTGATATTACTTTTATAGCTCTACTGACCTTAGGATGCTGAGAGCTTTTTCTAATATTAAAGAAATCAAACTGCTCAAACTGAAACCACCACTAAAACACAAATCAATTTGTTATTTTTAATTTGTCTTGTAACATTTTAGTGAAACAGTGTTAGAAAAACAGTGGTAAAACATAACAAAGGTTTCTGTGCAGTCATTTCTTTAACGTGCAGAAAACTTACTTTAAATGAGTCAGGCAGATACTCAACCATTTCCAGCAAAGGGCACTTATTTGCACTAGAATAGTGAGAGAAGGTCACAACAGCTTCTTCCCATCTGCAACAGAAATTTGTTAAGGTAATGGAAAAGTTATCAGTTACTTCTTTTTAAAATTAACTGCCTTAAATATATTATATAATTATTTTAATATACTTTAATATATGATAACTTTTAATACTTTTAAGATATTATCTTGCAAATGACAATACATGAAAATTAACTGGAAAATAAGCTGTCTGGGGACAAATTGAGTAACATTCTGGATGTTTCTCTAAGCATGATCCACGACTAATCCTGCTACAAATTGAACTGTTGCAACTATGCTAAGACCTTGTAAAAAGACATGAAACTTGAAATGGAGCTGAAATCTTGGGTTACAAGATGAGGCGAGCAATAATAAATACAGTAATATACTGGCAGTGTTGCTGGAAGTCTTGCCAAGAGCTGTGACCATTAAACAATGGTGCAATGCTTTTATTCCTGCAGGGAGACCTCACTGTACCACAATACAAAATACTCCAAACTGGGATTGAACTAACTGCCACATTCCTAAATATTTGCAACATCTAAACAGTTCCAAACTTAATCTCTTCAACACTATCAATTGTTCTCGCATGTTAAAGAAAATTCTGAAGGTACTGAAGCATTGTGTGAGAGGTCAAAATTATGGGAAGACATGGGAATGATTACTTACTTGTAATGGCTTCTACATTACTGTTTCTTTAATAAACTGAATACTCAATCTAATATAGAAAACAACATGATACTTATTTGATGTCCACCATAATAGTGCTATATTTTAATTTTCTCTCACTGTAACAATATAATCTCTAGAATTTTAAAACATGCTGTTTTATTAAAGTGCAGGCTTTTGTAACTTAGTTTAAAACCAAAACACAATGGACAATAAGTTTAAGCAGCATTTTCTATGTATCTTACCTTTTGTGCAAAATGACGGCAGACACTACATCCTTTCTCCTATTGTGTATTGCTTCATGGAAAAAAGAAGCAACTGCTTTGTTGAATAGGATTTTTGCACCATAGTCGAGAAGTAACCTTACTGCTTTTGCATGTCCTTCTCTCGCAGCCAGGTGCAAAGCTGTGTTCTGCACAGGCAAGTAATACAGCAATACATCCATGAGAATTGTTTACAAGAAAAAAGTACATGTTGCCATCCTCTCCCACATTGAAAGCCCGAGGCTGTTTAGCTGCAAGTCCTGAATACTTTTACTAGCAATATTTTAAAAGTAGAGCATTCTTTGCTGAGATTCTGAGAGACTATAGACACATGCCACCACTAAAACACATGTCTACAACTATAATAATGGTTGAATCCGAAGAGGAAATTCAACTGCAGCTAATAAAGAGAAGCCTTCTCTTAGCTTTGTAACTAAGAAACTGCAAGTGACAAATAGGTACAAATGGTGGTAACTACAGGTACAGAACACATGCGTTAGATAATCTGGAAGAGAAGCATCCAGTACTATCCGGATATGCTCATGCAAACATACATGCAAGAAAATCCAACTACACAGTTTTTGTAAAGAAACATCTTTCAATTTGGTATTTTCATAAAAAGAAGACAATGAGTAGTTCAGGAATGAAAACACACAAAACTGAGTTTTGAAAACATTTCCAACACAAGCACATTTTCCCGATCAAATTAGGAACCAAAGTATTGGCTTCTCCTTCATTTCTAGGCAAGATTTGTTCCTAATCTAATAAATCTAAACATTTTTGACATAAGTTCCCAGAGACATTATCCACATCTTCTGTGTAGGAAACTGAATGGTTCTTTAAAATGGCTACTCTATGTTTTCTGATGNTCCTATGATCCTATGATCTTCTTACAAGAGGTCCCCAAAACTCTTTGGAGCATGATAGGAGCTGTATCTGTGCAGAAAGAATGGATTTCAGACATGCTGATGAGCTATAGTTGATACAGGATTTCTTTAAATCTCTATAAATTCTTAAATTTAAATGTTTGTACCACATTGTTGAAATAGCCTTGCATTGTAGAGGAGGGAAGAGTGACATCTCTAACATGCTCAGGATTTCATATCTTCTATTTGGGTATTTCCATTCTTTCTGAATCCCACTTATAAGAATTGGATAACAATCTCAGCAATCATGTGTTCATCTAAGCAATAAAATTTACCAGTGATTTAAATTTAATGATCTTAATTCTGCCACAGGAAATGCAATATTATATGTGTAATGTGCAGTGGGAAACTACCTGATGACATCATCACTACCAGTGAGGTTTAGTCTAGGAAACAAGAGCAGACAAGAAACAAATAATGATACATGAACGCTTACCCCTTCTTCATCCACTCTGTCAGTACACTTCACATTAGTATCCAAAATGATTTGCATTGTGCGAGTGTATCCTCCAAAGGCAGCATGATGCAGGGCTGTCCAGCCTTTATAATCACTTAGACGCAGCGGTATAAAATTAGAAAGTACAAATTTACTTTTTTAGTAAATCATTTTAAAGCCTTTTTTTATAATTCTAAGTAAATGTAAATGTCTTCTCATTTGACTCAAACCTCTTTGGCATCACTACCATAGAGAAGCTTTTCATAAATTACTATGTGATTATCAATACATTGTTTGGGAAAAAAAGTTTCAATTCAATGATAGTATATGGGCTGAATTCCTCTTTTCTCTTTTTTTTCTTTATGTATCTGTATTGCACCTATTTTCTTGTATGGTCCTTGAAAACGACACAAATGCTTACAATATTCTGATACTTAGCAACAGATCGTGGCCATGCTACAGAATTTTGCATTCAAAGATAGAGTATATACAAAATATTATAAGCACACAAATCATCTCTGTCCTTGAAAGAATCACTAACTAGTTGGAGTGTTGAGAACTGAGGTTAACACATGGATGATTCCTCTTTTCTGATGAGAAACCAGATGCCCAGTTCTCATGAGAGGTGCAGAGAGAGAAACATTCCTCTTGTTTTTTGTGCCCAGGACTCAACTAACCTTGGACAAAAAGCACTAATTTGGGTAACAACTGGTGTTTGCTCCAAGAAAAGATACAAATGAAGAGGAAAAGTATAAAAGCGAGCTTGCTTGCAGAGAGTGGGAGTGTGTGTGCGCTGTCTCTGTGCAGGACAATGACGCTGCCTCTGGAGACAGGCCGTTGTGGTTTTCCTGGCAGACAATAACCAGACAGAATAGATAAGACTGGGATTTTGGACTGGGTTGGAGTCTGTTGGATATTTTCTGTGATATTTTCTCTGTCCCAGGGTTTCCTGTTAGGATGTTTGTGGCCGGAGTTTTTTTCCTTTGCTTCTTTGGTGGCAGGCTATACTATTTCACCTTTGTATTATATATAATATAATCAAATGTGTATTCTGCTAATGTTCCTTGGACTGGGTTACAGAACTCTCAAAACACTATTTCAGCTATGAACACTTGAAATTAAGCATCTGACAGCAGTCTGTTTATTGGATCTTCATGAACATATGATAGGCCTATTTTCTGCATCTCCTCACACACTTAGGCCCTTAGCTTCAAGGTTCAGCTGCAGTACACTTGAAAACATAAGACTTGAAAATCTCTAGACTGCACCTTGGAAACAGGAGACTCAGCTCTGTAAGCTTTGGCTCCTGGCTTTACAGGTGTGAACCTGAAAGCTTTTGGGGAGCTGCCAATAATCTGAGAAGCTTTAACCTGAAATCAGGACTGAGAGGGCAAGGCAAATTACCTATGAAGCACAGTCCTAAGAACCCCTGCTCAGGCCTGTAAGTGAAATTGATGTAGTTATATACCCAAACCAATACTTCTTCCGTAAAAAGATTCAACATCTTCCTCAGAGTCGTATTTAGAGAAACTTCCATTCCTCAACATTAGAAGCCTTTCTTTACAGCTGACCATGACTATGTGACAGATTGAAGCAAAGCACAATCTTAGTATAGAATATAAATTAAGTATATATATATTAGTATATATATATTTACACACACACACACATATATATATAAATGAAGTATTTGTTTAACAAGTTATACAAATACTTCATTAACATGCTGATATATCTATATTAACAGATTAGTTATTTTTGTATATTGTTTTTATTTGTATATTGCATTAATTTCCCAGCTGTTTGTATAAAATGTAGGGGGACAGTTTCTATTTGCTCTAATGAATCAAAAATTGGTATTCTTACCAGAGAAAAAGGGCCCCTCTCTTGAGAAGAAACTGAACTACCTTCTCATGACCATTCTGGGCTGCCAAATGAAGAGGAGTCATTCCCTTCTTATCACCTTCATTCAAAAGTCTTGTGTCTTTCATATCCCTTATAAGTCGTTGACATGTATTGATGCGTCCATAGCTTTGAAAGAAAAGCACAGAAATTAATGTAAAAGAACCACAGATGGAAAGAATGGCATTGGTTCCATTGCCTAAGCTGCACTACTAACCTGGCAGCAAAGTGCAGTGGTGACTTCTTGTCCCTGCTCTTAGAGTAGATGGAAACATTGAGGCTGAGTAAATTATTCACAGAGAGGGCCACACCTTGTCTGCATGCATAATGCAATGGAGTGCATCCTTCATTATCTTCATCCACTACAAGGTTTTTAATATGTTCCATCTGTCCACCCCAAAAAAACACAAACCACAGAATTACTTTGTATCACTAACGCTCCACAACTTCTAATAGCTTGTAAAAATAACATTAATGCAACAAAGCAGTAAATAAAATTAAGAAACAAACTTTAGGGAAAGTAAATTTACAAGTGTTTAATGTCTGCTGATTTGTTGGCCATCAGTTTTTCAAAGAACACTGCAATCCACCCAGAGTACAAGTATAATACATGGCAATACTGGCTGCCATTGAACCATAATACTCACTGTGGTCGGCAGAATGCACGTACAGAAAGTAAGAATAGTCTGTAGTCTGTATTCAGTAGCAAAACCTATGCCTGAACCATCAGTTCACTGATTTACAGTGCAATTTTATTTCTCACTTTTATCTTTCTAGTAACCCTGTCTTTCCCCTATACCTTATCTGACATGCTATGTACAGCCTTAAAACAACTACAAATCTTTCCTGGTCTGTCCCAGTCCTTGTCTCAATTATTATTTTGATCAATAATTAGAAAGTCAATGCCAACAACTGAGACATGAGTTGTGAATGCTTCACCTCAGAATGGCCAAATGCAAATCCATGTTTGAAATTCTTTTAAAAATTAAATCCAAGACTTCAGTGCAGTCCAGTCCACAGAAAGCTCCTGTGGAATATGCTGTCAGTTACTGAAGTCCTAGAGCATGACTGCATATGAGCATGTGCCCTAGCTGTACTCCATGCAAGATGGGAAAACAGAAGTGAAAAGTTCTTGATTTTATTGCCTACCTCTTGAGCTATTAAATCCCCCAACAGCAAAAAAAAATATGGGATTATGTTATTCCTTTGCATGGCAATAAGAAAACTGTATTATTTACTTGGAAATGTTTTCATGAGTGATATGTACCTCTTCAAACTATTTTTTGTGACACTAGGCAACTGAAGAACCACTACTAACTTTAGAAATAAGACAGTTGCTTTTTCCTTTATATTTTCTTGTAAGGGTAAAAGAAAGACACACGTTCATGTGTACTCTACCTGCAGAAATTTCTCATTCAGATGCTGTAATCCTCCAGGCTGCAATACGGTCAAATGTAAGAAGTTCCGACCCAGGTGATCTTTCAATGACACATTTGCCCCTGCATAAATATGGAAACAAACATCAGCAACTTCAAAACTGCTGGCCCCTGGCACTAACTGACAATGTTTAAGACCAAGAGACAAACATTGAGCAGCTGTGTTTATAAACCTGTAACACAGCAAATATTATTTCAAGTTGACATTGTAACATACAATTTCACTTTTCACTGGAGCACTAAAATGCTACCCCCCCCAACTCAAGTGGTAATTTAAAGTTTTTAACCTTTTCTAATCGTTTAAAACTTTAATCTTGTTACAGTTTCAAACTTACTACAGGCCATATTCATAAAATCAGTTATATTTCTAGAAACAAGAGGAAGTAGAACAGTAATTAGCTCACACTGCAAGTGTAGCAATTGGAATACACAGCTCCAACAGCTACAGATGACTGTGATTATATAAAATGACAGGTAATATTTGAATTACAGGCTTTAACATTTAAAACTTAGTGTCAGTATAAGACATGACTCTGTAAATACTGGGTTTATTCCATCATTATGCTTGCTTTGGGAACTGCTAAGGAATGTAGGGATGGAATGCTAGTGCCACTGCTCCCTTAAAGAGGAATGACACACGGCGTAGATATTTCTATACAACCTGTTCACTCTCTATTATAAAGAGTGAAATCATCACACTAACTGCTGTTATCTCAGGGGATATCAGCACTGTGCAGCTGTTGTGCTCAGCTGCTCCTGAACTGACTGCTGAAGTACTGAACTGAAATGGAGGGGAAAGCTAGACACAATAGTTAAAGTTTTAACATGCATGAACAAGGCTGCAAGAAACATACTCTGTGTGCCTGTGCCTTACCTTTTGAGAGCAGTAAATTTACAATTTTCCATGATGCACAGGAAGTGGCCAACAGAAGCGGAGATCTACCTTCTATGTCAACACTATCAATGTTAGCTCCCTGCAATAAAGAATTTAAATTTTATACTGAATGAATGAAATTTTAAAATTATACTGCCCTTGATAAGCATAGCAGGATTACAGGCATTCTTAATAACTCCAGATATGTAAAGTCAGTAAACACATTACATTTCTGTATATAATTAAGTTTACAAATTATCAGCTACAGTCCAGTCATATATATATGTATATAAATTTATGTATAGATATACATTTATATTATATTAATATATATATATAATAATATGTATATAAGAGTACAGATGCCTAAATAATAGTGGCTTAACTCTAGATATACTGACCTCACAACTCCTGATCTTTTAGGCGTACATAAAATATGATAACACATAAAATACGATTCTAACTTAAAATACTGGGATTGAAGCTCTGAAAAGGAAAGAACAAATTGCAGCTGTTTTGAATGATCTGGTCTTACCTAGCAAACAATTACCAGGCCATGAAACTTCTGAACCTCTATGTTGTACCAATAGTGTTCAAGCAGCAATGCATCTGGAGATGAGCCCAGTTTGTTGTGCAGAGCTCAGCCTATCTCCATTATCTATTCATGGTATGCTATATGAGACAAGGTCATTTTGACTCAAGGTAGCTGTATGAACAGCAGATACATATTTTAATTCCCCAAATTCAAGATTTTTTATAGGAACTTTATCCTTCAAGGAAGCACAAGAAGTGGAATGAGATACTTGCAAAAACCCAGATTTGCAGTGCTGTCTGGTTTTGCACAAGATACATACTACCAGTGCAGTATGGTCACTACAGTCACAGAATAACTATCACTGCATCAGCAAAACACTGGGAGCATAAACATATCTATCTGAAACACCCTGACAACCAGATGACAAGCTAATCAGGTGTGTGCATGGTTTATGACGTTTCAGATGTATTTTTGCTGGATATTGAATTTCAGGTCNGTGGCCAACAGAAGCGGAGATCTACCTTCTATGTCAACACTATCAATGTTAGCTCCCTGCAATAAAGAATTTAAATTTTATAATGAATGAATGAAATTTTAAAATTATACTGCCCTTGATAAGCATAGCAGGATTACAGGCATTCTTAATAACTCCAGATATGTAAAGTCAGTAAACACATTACATTTCTGTATATAATTAAGTTTACAAATTATCAGCTACAGTCCAGTCATATATATAT
>VZRI01012736.1:0-38172 GCA_013397515.1 Upupa epops | reverse complement strand
ATTTTTTATAGGAACTTTATCCTTCAAGGAAGCACAAGAAGTGGAATGAGATACTTGCAAAAACCCAGATTTGCAGTGCTGTCTGGTTTTGCACAAGATACATACTACCAGTGCAGTATGGTCACTACAGTCACAGAATAACTATCACTGCATCAGCAAAACACTGGGAGCATAAACATCTCTATCTGAAACACCCTGACAACCAGATGACAAGCTAATCAGGTGTGTGCATGGTTTATGACATTTCAGATGTATTTTTGCTGGATATTGAATTGCAGGTCAAACTGGAAAAGAGTACTGAAAAAAATCGATGTCATTTCAGATAATTTCCAAAGATCACTAAAACTAAAATCAATGGGAGTTTTTCTATTAACTTGAATTAACTTTGGGTCCAGTCCTAATTGATTATAACTATGGATAATATTTGCTTTCTTGGATGGTAAAACTGTAATATAGTAATAAGAAACATTTAATAAATGTACAATGATTACTTCACCAGAGAGAACAGGAAGCTGCCAATGTATGTTCATGAAAAGTTGGATGGTAACATGCAGGACCCTTTCCCCAGTTACCTTTGTAAGGTCAGGCAAGGCAACCTCCTAAAAATATTCTTATGTATCAAAGCCAAAGAAACCTTTTTTATCCAAGTGTCTCAATCATTTCATTGAACACAGGGCAGCAATTTCCAGTCCCACATGCGATCTTCTGTCACATATATTTACCACATTTCACATGCAGTTGAAATAGAGGTCATAAATATAGTTTCTGACTTCTTTTACCCTTGCATTTATACATTAATATATACAAATTAAACAGGTGTTGATATAAAACATTATGCAGTGTGTGTGAATGTCAAAGAGTATATATTCCAATCAAATTGTTTTTCTTTTAGTGAAGACAAAAGAAGCAAAAGAGGAAAAATAACAAACAAAAAAGGAAGCAAGGAACTGTGTAAAATCATTGCTCATTTACTTTAACTAAGCCCATTTCAAGAGAATTAATGAAGTTCATCAGGCAGGAACAGACACCTCAATGCTAAATTGTCCTGTATGTCAGAGAAAAAATGCCATACCAAAAGATGCAGGGAAATTTTTGAGATGCTAGCTAAACCATGGGAACTTTCTGGTTTTCATGTCTATTCTGCTTTATAGTTGGGAACACAACTTGTAAATACAACCTAGGCGCTTGCATGTGAAAACTATAGAGACTATTCACCTAACTGTCCAATTATAAAATTGCCAATTTGTAAGCAGTTATTTTTAAGTTGTAAAATTCTGTAATGGTTAGCAGCTGCGAATAAGCCTTCTAGGTTTCTGTCCTTTTCCATGTTTTAAGGACACCACAGCTGTGTCTCTCACCAAAAACACACTCACTGACATGTTTTGTTGACACCAAATGCAAAATTATTAAAAGCCCTGCAGGAATCTGCACAGTTTGTTTCTCTGGGACCCATGTAGCACATTAACTTTTGGTTTACAAAAAATAAGTGGGATTTAAACATATATTTATATCATACAATTTTATATACAATACATTACTATCATACATAGTCACCTGCATAGTTCTGCTTAGCATAGATCATCTTACCTTTTCTGTCTGGAAGAGCTAGATCTAACATTAAATCTGTTTTCAGCCATGAAAGTACCAAACATAAAATAAAGTAATTGCTGTAAGCTAATGTGCACAAAATGGGAAAATTTAATGTACTAATAAATCTTTTTATTAAATCTTCATGTACATCACAGCATAGGCTATACCTATTGATTCTTGTCCAGAGTCCATGAGAGCCGCAGCACAGCTTTTATTTGCCTCATCCCACTAGCCCCATCTGGCATGTTTTGATGAATTCCCAGACAGGGCAAATGAAAACAGCCTTAGTTTCAAAACTGACATCAAAGTCAAACGAACCCTCAGGATAGATTCTAATGAAGAAGCCAAAGTAGACAGGATGGCACTCAAGGAATAGAGTAATTATCCTAGCAAGTGCAATGTTATACATTTTCCATCTCCAAAACTCTGAGCACACTATGCTGTATTTATCAGGTAACAACATCTGTATGTAGCTAGGTTTTTTTTTTTTGTTAGAAAAGCTTAAGCAGTAAAAACTCATCATCTCCAATTTGAATTAATAATGAGAAGAACACATTGTTTTGACTAAACACAGTCCCTGTATCAGAGTTTCTGAGAAAAGTGAGACTGCAAGAACTTTTCTTAACATAACTGTTAAATATTCAGTAAATAAACCTAACCATGTGTGAAGTGTAAAAGAAGTATGCTGACTTTGGAAAATATCTTCACCAGAGTGAGGCACACACTGGTCATGTATGGCTTAGTTCAACTGGTATAAAAGGGCACTCGGAGCACAGCCAGTACCAATCCCCAGACATCTTTCTTCTCTTCCTCCCTCATTTGTTAGAGAACTACAATCGAACTACACAGAGTAAAAACGATTTCTAGATCATGCACAAACTCTAGTATCTGTCTATGTGATCCCAGAACAAGTATATGGATGTACTTTCTGTATATGGATGGTTTCTTTCTGGGAAAAAAAACATATTAAATTCAATGCATGTTTGTCATTTATTTCTCATTTCATAACCTAAAAATGAGGATCACTGAACCACTTTGTCACACTTGGTCATAAATGCTTATGAAACCTTTCTGAGTATGTAAAATGGAAATAAAAATGCATTTTCATCATCTGCAACTCTGGGATGCGATTACAGAGAAAGAACCCAAATTGTAATGTAACCACCAGTACTATACTATGATATATATATATAAATAACCTGCACTGGGGAAAACATACTCCTTTATTAATTTCTCTATGCAGGCCAGCAGCAATAGGTAGTGATAAGCTCTACAAACATGTTGTTAGATTAAATATTTACCATTGAAATCAAATACTCTGCCAGTTCATAATGATCAAACAATGCTGTCCTGTGGGGGGGAGGAAAAAAAAAAAGTGGTGTTAGAAAGGACAATGAAGGTTCAAGCCATTTGTACATTTTCAAATTCATATTATTTTCAAAAAACAGAAACACATTATGAAATAGTGTGGTCAGAAGACTAGGGACATAGTTCTCCCCCTACGCTGGGCACTGGTGAGGCCTTATCTCAAGTTCTGAGGGCAGTTCTGGGCCCCCTACTTCAAGAAAGAGTTTGAGAGGCTGGAGTGGGTTCAGAGGAGCAACAAGGCTGGGGAAGGAACTGGAGGAAAAGGGTGGTGAGGAAAGGCTGAGAGAGCTGGGGGGATTTAGCCTGGAAAAGAGTGACCTTCTCCCTCGCTACAACTTCCTTAAGGGAGGTTGTAGTCAGGTGTTGGTCAGGCTCTTTTCCCAGGCAGCTAGTGACAGGACAAGAGGGCAGGGACTGAATGTGTGCCAGGGGAGAGTTAGGTCAGATGCCAGGAAGCTTTTCCTACTGGAAAGGATAATCAGACTATGGAATGGACTACCCAGGGAAGTAGTGGAGTAACCATGCCTGGAGGTGTTGAAGGACAGCCTGGCTGTGGCCCTTAGTGCCCTGGTCTGGCCAATGTGGTGAGGTTGGATTTGAAAAGCTCAGGCATCTTTTCCAACCTCAATAATTCTGAGATTCTGTCACTTCAATAAATAGTTTTGATTTTTGTCAGGGAGTTTTGTTTCTAAACTAAGTTTAGTTGAAAACTCACTGTGGGAAACAAAGACCTCCCTGTTATGTCTACAGTCATTTTGCCACAGATTTTCAACAGAACCAGTCATTTCAGAAGTGAGATCTTTCTCTGTACCACACAAGGTCAATATAGAATTCAATGAACTCCAGGTTCAGTTTCTTACAGCCAAACCTAGTGCCTCAAATCCATCAATTTGATCTGATCTTGAAAAATAACTTGCTCCATGTTTTGTGTAATAGTGCTAGTGTGGGTTTTAAAACTGCAGTGGCTGAATGCATAGTCTGACTATGGCAGTTAGGTCTACTGGAGAAAATATGAAAAGGAAATATTGAAATTAATTGTGGTAACATTTACTACTATACTAAAAATATTTTAAAGTTGTCTATACATATGAAAAATTCATAGAACCATAGAATCATCAAGGTTTGAGGAGAACTCCAAAATCATCAAGTCCAACCACGAACCCAACCCCACCCTGCACTAAAACTTGTTTCCACGTGCCAGATCCACAACATTTTTAACATCTCAAGGAAAGGTGACTCCCACCTCTGCTCCCTGGGCAGCCTGTTCCAGTACCTGACCACTCTTTCAGTGAAGAAATTTTTCCTGATGTCCAATCTAAACCTCCCCTGGCAGAAGCTGAGGCCATTTCCTCTTGTTCTATCAATAGTGACTTGGGAGAAAACACTGACCCCCACCTTTCTACATCCTTCTTTCAGGTGGTGTTAGAGGACAATAAGGTCTTCCCTCAGCCTCCTTTCCAGACTAAACAACCCCGGTTCCCTCAACTGCTCCTCATAAAACCTGCAGTCCAGGCCTCTCCCCAGCTTTACTGCTTTTCCTTTGGACACGCTACAGCACCTCAATATTCTTCTTGTACTGAGGTGCCCAAAACTGAACACAATATTCAAGCCTTACTAGCACCAATCACATTTCTGTTGCAGGCCAGGATGTTACTGGCCTTCTTGGCCACCTGGGCACACTGCTGGATGTTCAGACACAGTCAGTCAGCTCCCCCGGGGTCCTTTTCCACCTAGTTCTCCAGACACTGTCTTCCAAGCCTGTAGCATTGCAGGGGTTGTTGTGACTGAAGGGTAGAACCGAGCACTTGGTTTTGTTAAACCTCATACAGCTGACCTCAGCCTGTCCAGGTCCCTCTGGAGGGTATTCCTACTCTCATGCAGATTGGCAGTCCTCCTGTCCAATTTGGTGTCATCTATAAACTTGCTGAGGGTGCACTCAAGCCAGATCACTGATAAGTATTGATTAAGTTAGACCCCTCTGAAGTATTAAAGGTCTGTGCACTCAGAACACAGAAGAACACTTTGTAATATAACTCCCAGATCACTGCTCCTGCCTATGCTTCACTGAACCTTCCCTTTTCAACAAGATAATTCAATTAATTAGTTATGCAATGTATTGCTATTCTGACTCATCTGGGTGATTTTTCAGTTTTCTGATGATTCTGGACTTTTTTTCTTGCTTGACAGACACAGGGAATAAGAATGTTGTTCTTTTCCTAAGCTTTTTCCAAGGACAATTATTTTCATGGATAGGACAGTTATCCGGTAGGTTTTGTCTGCATGATTTTATTTGGCACTCTGTCATCAGTCATGTAGCATGGCAGAATTTTCAAATGTGCTCAAAGCTTGTCTTTACAGCACGCTCCCATTTCAATTTCTTCACTTACGTTTGAATCATTCCCCTTTATTCTACGTCTAAAAAACAATCATCTCCATTGTCTCTGACTTTCTGCATTTAACTAAGTATCTTTCTCATACATAAGACTGAGGAAACTTCTCGGTCCAGTGCTCTGGTTTCAAAAGGACTATGAAAGAGTAGAGGATTATAACATACACAAACATAACCTTCAGCTTTCTGGTCACAGGGAAGTGTGTAGCTGAATAAGTGTGAGATAATTTTGTTGGGGGGTAAAAAAGGTGGGGATTTCTTTATGTCATTCAGTTTCTGGATAAAATAACCTCATTAGATGAGAGTGTTTTTTCCTGATCCTAAGAAGCTGATAGCAAATCTGTAAACTTGTTCACCTACTATTTCACTGGAGTAAGCTTTCAACATAAAATGTTAATGACGATCCTTGACAAGATTCCAAGGTAACTGGCACTGTTCGATTTTGATAAGGACACCAAAATCTCTTGCATCCTGACCAAATTACTGATGCTTTCATATCATGCTAAAACCCTCTCCCATCCCATGAAGTTCCAACCTACATGAAAGGATGTTCCAAAACAAACTGTCTAACTGTATTCTGAAAATAACTAAGAATATCATGGCTCACAATTTATAGCAGTCTCCTACCTGTGAAGCAAGGTTTCCTTATTCCCGTCTACAGCATCAATAATGGATTCCTCACCAGCATAGGATGACATCATTAACTTTACAATCTCAGTTGCTCCTTGAGTGGCAGCAAAATGAAGTGCTGTACACTTCTCATTCTGTAAACAAGAAAATAAAACAGCATTTAACTATTTAAACCCAAACAACCCAAGCCCTACCTGATAGATGGATTAGTGATGAGAAAAAGTCAATCTTCAACCCCTTTTCTGGGAAGGGATGATGGCAATTGTTTAGTAAAGAGTCTGTAAAGAAGGCTGTACCGTCTACAGAGTATCCTTCCAGACTCCATCTGTTTATGACAAAAGGACTTCCTGAGTCAGAGGGGATGTTGCATTCAGTAGCTGATTCCTTTTTTTCTATGAATCTGCTCAAATGCATTTTAATCCATGAAAACTTTCTCACATCATCCTATGTCACCTGCGTAAAGAAGCCTGATGTTTTGCCTGATTTGAAATAGACACTTGTTTTAATTTGCTGTTCCCTATGTTTTGCATTGGAAGAGACAATGCACAATGTTCGGCTCACCATGTTTTCCTTCCACTTGGGGATGCAGAGATACCTAGGCTTTTTCAAATTTACATTTTACTCCACTCTGAGCTTTACCTGTTTTAGATCAATCTGGGCTCCAAATTCAATGCACATTTTAATCATTTCAAGGTCCCCACTTTGAACTGCCAAATGAAGTGGACTGCACTTTCCATTATTGGTAAAATTGATGTGGGTTTTAGCAGAGTGACCCAATTCCTCACCTGAGATATGAAAATAAATGGATTGTTTTAAAGCGAGAATGAGATAACAGGCTTTCAACACAAGTATATTAATTGTGGAATAATATTCTCCCACTTCAAGATACAAACCTTTCACATATATCATTTGACAATGGATAGACATATAGGAAAACACATTTATGAAAACTGCTGCTGCAATCCTACCAAAGTTACTAGCATCAACTCCCCACACGAGTAACTGCATTAACTTTTGAACTGTGCTGTGTTACCACAGTTATAAGTGCTTGTTTTCACAATGCTCTGAGAATTAAAGCAATAAATTGATAACATTAGTATAAATAATAAATCCTACTGACTACTTAGAAACAAAGGCTTACCTTTTTTTAGAAGAATTTCCATACACGTTTTTGCACCTGAAAATGCAGCTGCGTGGATAGGCATGCACCCCGTTTTGTTTGGTTTACAGATTTTCCCTCCATTTTCAATCTGAAAAACAATGTCTACTTACAGCTTAAAGGCATACAGAACATTCTGACTAATAAACATGCTATTACAGACATAGTCTTCTGGATAGCTGTCTTTTTGCATTGTATATTCATCGTGAACATTCTAAATACATCTGGCACCTCATATCTATACATACATTTGCTGCATTTTGTGTTTCAATAACCCTGAAAATTAGTTTGCATGGGTAACTAAGAAACTGTAATCTTTTAAGAAAATGTATAATATACCTGAGTGTCAAACAGAAGAAAACAAAGTAACTTGAATATTAGTATTACTTTCCACTGTTGAACAAAACCAGAACACAGGAACAACATAACACTCCATCAAGATAAACAGAACACTCCATCAAGATAAACAGAATCACATCAAAAGACAAGGGATAGTTATACATACCAGGAGTGTCAATGCTTCAGGATTATCCTTGTAACATGCTACAATTATAGGTGTGTTCCCTGCTTCTCCTTCCAAATTAACATCTGTACTGCTATGTTGGACTAAAATCTAAATGTTTAAGAAAACATTCAGTCAATCATAAGCCAAAAGAAAAAACAAGGACTTGTTCCATTACTTTTGTAATGCGTTTTGTTCTTTTTTCATGCCAGCAGCCCACAGTGCACAGGCAGAGGAGAGAGAAATGCAGGGCAATGTAAAAATATGCAGGTGAAAAATGCAGGTAAGAACATGCAATGCAAATTCTTAACAGCAGACAGCTGTGTAACTAGGATAAACACTGCACTTAGCTGCAGAGTACCTGAATTCAGTGACTTCCCCCATAGTGGGAGAAAATATTTTAGGTAGCAAAGTGCAAATGGGGATGTTGGACAAAAGTTTGTTGTAATCACAGAATCATAGAATGGGTTAGGTTGGAAGGGATCTTAAAGATCATCTACTTCCACCCCCCCTACTGTGGACAAGGACACCTCACACCAGACCAGGTTGCCCACAGCCTCATCCAACCTGGCCTTGGACACTTCCAGGGATGGAACAGCCACAATCTTCCTGGGAAACCTGTTCCAGTACCTCAGTGCCCTCACAGGGAGGAATTTCTTCCTAAGATCTAATCTAAATCTCCCCTCTTTTAGCTTAAAAGCATTTCCCCTTGTCCTATCACTAGAGTACATCATATAAATGTCTCTCTCCAAATGTAACATCTTGTAATATTCTGTATTCCCTGAAAAGTGACAATATTGTAGATACTGCTTGGTTAGGGATCTATTGGATAAAGGGATCAAGGGAGCCCTGATGAGAACTGGGACCTTTCCAGTCCTGAACTCCTGCTGTAGTCCCTATGTTAACAGGTAGCACTGAGTTACCAGTGCCATCAGGTAGCTCTATGACTGCTTCCAATGTTTTGGGTTTTATTTTGAGAAGCAAATGATGTAGAAATTATTTTGACCATACTCCACTGCATATTTATTCCTCTATCAACATGTATATTTAATAGTCTTCCAGCAATTCAAATGACTTTTTCTGAATTGGAAGAACCAGCACAGTTTAATCACCCTAAGACAATTTGACAACAGAAACTGTCAATTAGCCTATAAGCCTAATAGCAAGATAAAAATGAGAGCACATATTTATTCCAGAGCAGACTGCAAACAACCTAAACCCAGAACTTGATTAAAAAATGCTTAAAACATTGTATTTCAGATTGTATTATTCTGAAGACAGTAGAGGTTTTGTACAAGATACAAGGACAGTCAAATATTTTAGCACTGAATTTTAGGTCTTGAATACAGAAACATATGTTTCTTGTGTTTGGATGAACTAGAAAAAAGAGATAATTTAGAGGTAAAATATAAGTGATGTGGTGAAAAGTTGTGTTGACCTAGCAAATTCTGAAACTTTACAAATTCTAAAATTCTATCCAAATACTGCATGCACAGTGAAAATGTTCTCATTGCATTCTGACAAAGAAAAAATTACAACAGTTAAAATCCCAGTGCCAATGCTATTGTAGAAGGTTCAAAATCGACATCTCAGTATTTTTCTGATTTTCAATTGCATCTTTAGTTCTGTTATACTTTAAATGATTACTAAAATGTTAGCTTTAAGGACTATGTTTTCTCACTAATTTTAATCTACTTTTAATTAAAACTATACACTAATTTAAATAAAATGTTGATACTTCTATGACTCCCTATGCAATTGTACAAACAAAAAATCAGAACATAAATATCCAAAATAGCAGACACCTACATGAAATGTTGATGTTAAAACCAATTCCTTCAAAGAAAACTCCTGTTGCGAAAATTGGAGAATTCTTTGTGAAACACAACAACTACTATAATAATACTACAAGTAGCAGTATTTATATAAATCATAGTTTTATTTTTATTAGCTGTGCTAAGCAGAAATAAACACTTCAATAAGCATGTCACTCATTCTTCTTGCTAAACAAAGCATATGAGTAGATACAACATATATAAACAAGATCTTGGTGTTCTGCATGCAGCTGCTGTTGATCTACTTATCAAGTGTCTATTTATGTAGCCTTTAGACTTACCTTAACAATTTCATTATGCAGGGACTGCACAGCCATATGCAATGGTGCCATCATATTAGAATTGAGAATGTTTGGATTGGCTCCTCTGCTGAGAAGCAAACTAACACTGTCAACTTGGTTTTTCTTTGTGGCCCAGTGCAGTGGGGTATTTCCAGAAGAATCCATCACATTTAATACTAGGGCAAAGAAAAGAAAAATGAAAACCAAAATCAAACCAAACCCATCAATATTCTGATCTCACTCAAAAAATTAATCAAAATTATTCTTCAACAGAGTTTAGGTCTGTATTTTTTTGAAGAGAAAAAGAATAAAAAAGCACTTCAGAAGTACGTTGTGTTACATGGGTTAAATATTGTGTGAAATACTGGATAGAGTAATTGTTCTATTAAAAATATGAATACACTAAAACAGCAGAGGGGGTACTGGATTGAGTCCAATTGGGAAGAAGAGGAGTGGTTTGGGAAGTACAGTAATTTGTCTGGGTCCAAAAATCCTAATCCACTACAGAGAGAAAGCTTGACAAGATAACCAACTAGCAACAAAGCTTTTTATTAGATCTTCTGAAATTACAGTGGTGGAGAGATGTGAGAGGCAAAAAACTTATCCATTTCGTCTGCCCACAGGAGTTACTTCATGTCCTTCTGTCCTTGTCTCTCCATTTTCCTATCTTCCTAGAGTTTGCAGCAATTCTTTCAGAGGCTGCACAAAACTAGTGAGAGTGAATACCTAAACTAAGGCATAATAAATAAGTACTTGCAAGTTGTAAGATTTAAGACTGTGTTTATTTAGTTTCAGTTAAGAATACTTATACATAATAATAAGGTAAATATATCCATGACAGGGATAGAACTGGTCAGTTACGTGCATACATTTTGACCTTCAAAACAGTAAATAGACTTCAACGGATATTCTAAATAATTATGATAAAAATTGTATCCTGAAAGCAGAAAGAGCCACAAGAATCTAAAATTAGATTGGCCACCATTAGATAAAAAAATGAGATTTTTCAGAACCCTGTAGATTTGCTCAGTGGCCTGCAATCTGTCACCAGAGCTGTAAGTAGATGGCAGTGCTGAACTACTAAATAACAATGTTTACACCGAGTGTTTTTCTGTCACTCAAGACCCCATTTCTCCAGACTGAACACATCTTCCCTGCATTTCTTTGGATGGCCTGTGTCATCAAATGTTTATTCTTCCCCACTACAAAGTAAAAAGTTGTGATGACAACTTGAATGAGAAGCCTAAGAAACCACATTAATTATCTTTTACATTTCCTGTGTTATAAATCTAACAAAACCCACACAGTATAAATAAGGCTGACAAAAAGTCAGGCCCACTGTACTTCATTGCGGTTTTATTTTTCACATCTGAAGTCTGAAAATCTGAGTCCCCAAAAAAGATGAAGAAATATTTGTTAAAGAAAATTAGAGAGAAAGCAGGTCTAACATGACAAAGGTTACCCAAATCACACTTCAGGCAGAGCAAGCTGCGTCAGACAGCTTGAAGTGTGTTTAAGCCTACAAATGTATATAGTAGATACCATTTCTGCTTCAGCTGGTTATCAAACACTTTGATAATTGAACTTTTGTTTTTTTCTGATAAATAAAATAGACCATGAAATGTGTGTTACCTTCACAGGAAGAATCATCTATGATCAACTGCATCAATTCTATTTGACCTCCTTCTGCAGCATGATGCAGGGGTGTGGCATTTAATTCATCTACTTTGGTAAGCCCAGAACGATTCTTCTTAATGAAGCTCCGTAGCCTACAGGCACTTCCATCTGAAATCACCTATTTTGGACACAAATATTCTCATTTTATCCTTTTCCTAATACAAGATGTTATCAACGCTATCCTGTGTTTCCGTGGACATGTTACCCCTCAACAACTTCCTCCCAACCAGTTTGTTTCACACAGAAGTACATGAATCCCGATCACATTGTGACAGTAGCAGAAGTGCAATTGATTTAAATTAAAATCAGGCCCAGATGAGAAATAAGACAAAATTTACTAAATGAGAATTTATATTGAATACATGGTGGGGATCCTCCCACCATCATTGCAGATCTCAAATAAGTAAATTCATCACTTAACGCTCCACATTCTCTCTAGCTGTTGTCAACTGAATTCAACAGAAAGGCAAAATGAGTAATTTTGATCAATTCTTTTTCTAGATGTTCCTATGGAGACTGATACCATGTCCTGGGCTTTCAAGTTCATCTATTGGCTTTTTGTGCCACTCATTGTGTCAATGCAACCAGTAATTTCAGCGGTGTCCTCAGAGCATCTCATGGGCTACTAACTCACTTGGAAACAATTCAGCATCTTCATGGCGTAACACAACACAAAGCCCTTGGACAGCTCAGCTCTGTGACATCTTGATACTTCTCTGGTGCTGTGCTCTGTGATGAAAGCTCACTCTGTAAGCCTTGCTGATTTTTCATTTATGATGTTAATATTTTTGTTACTGTTTCATAACTGCACATGAAGAAAAGTGATAAAGGAATTGCAATAGAATTGGTAAAGTAAACAGGTCATTAAAAATAAGGGGAAATAAAGAATAAACAATTAAACAATAAATTTAAAGAAAAAGGAGAGAAAAATAATGCAAATCTTCCCACAGATGTGTGCAAACAAAGGGTCAAACCCACAGATTTTCTATAATCACTTTTTATTCTTCAGCCACAGAACAAAACAAATACTTTGCTCTCTAGGACCTCTGAGCCATAACTATTGAACGATTTATGCTGTCAGTAATCAAATCAGGGCAGTCCATTCATATGCTTCAGTATGTATTTAACTTCCTCCAGCTTTACAGCTCCAAGACCTCAGTGAGTTACTCACGTGAATAATATTATTAAAGTGGTTAATGATTTAGAAGTCTGGAGCCAAATACAAACGTCATACCTGCTTCAAGAGTGCAATGAGAACATGCTAATAGGGAGCAGGTGGTACCACTGTGGGAAGGGGACTTAGGACAGCACAACTGTCAAAAAAATAACAAGTCACAAAAATGTCTCTGTTTTATACACACACAGCATACTAAGAAGCACTCCATTATAGGCTCAGTACCTTCTATTCCATCCTATTCTAACTTATGATTTTCAAGTCTTCCAATTGATTTAGACCACATTTTGCAACTCTTCACACTTGAATTTTTTTGTCAGTGTAAGAAAAAAAAAGTGGCCAAAATGTGGCATGATGATAGTTTCTATCAACCAAAATGACATTTTTCAGTCAATGCTTAAGAGTTTAATTAAAAAATTAAGGAAGATACTATTTAAGTATCTCTATGTTTCCATTGGTTTCAACCAGCAAAGCAGATGTTTTACCTGAATAGCTCTGTGGCACCAGTGCAACCAGCTATGCTCTGCTGAAGCAGTGCTGCTCAGGATTGCAGCTACTGCACAGAAAACAAGGCTGCAAATTACAGGATGTCCTCAAACCTATCCACTAAATTTGCCAGATTTGTTTAGTCTACTCTTAAATCTTTCCAAAGTAAGCAATCTCTTCCTGTGACTAATTATTCTGATCCTTAAAAGTTGCTTCCTAACGTGTGGTCTAGGTCTCCCTGTCAGCAATATAAATACAACACTTCTTGCCCTACCCTGTGAAAAACAGAAGAGGTTAGGTCCTTTCCAGCAGCAAGTTCACTTCTATAAGTTGTACCACTGGTACCTCTTCTCCTCACAAGGCTTTAGTGACACTGAATTTTGGGGACATTCTTGTTAGATGGGCTGCTTATTCCCATTATGATCCCTGGGCCTCCATCTGAGGCAGGTGTGTGTGTGAGTGTGTGTGCATGTGTGTGTCTTTCTGGAGAGCCATGTCCAGGGGGTTCTGATCCCCATGGCAGCTGCCTGTTGCCCACCATTTGCTGCTGACACTCATCTTCCTTTGCCTGCTCCCTCCTGCCTTCCAGTCCATCCCACTCCAGACTTGGCTGTGTATGTTCCTTCAAGCCCCACAGCCCAGGCGGCACTCAGCCTGCCTACCACCCCTCACAGTTCTTCCCTCATAGCTCTACTGCTGAGTAAGGGGAACGGATGTCTGGGCTGTAACCCGTAAGAAGTCCACACGACTGCCTCGAGAACTCCACCTTACCCTCCGTCTTCACCCCGCCATATCCCAGCGGCCCCACAGACATCTCAGCCTTGGCGCCACCTTGTTCCACAGGAGCCTCAGTACCCTGGGCAGCTCCGCTGCCCCGAGGCTGTGCCCTCAGCCTCACAGGTGCCATCCCACCCCCGGGACAGCCACCCTCTCCACGCCCCTCCGCACGCACCTTGAAGACATCTTGCGAGGCGACGGAGGCGGCATCCGCCTCGCAGACGACGCCCTGGTAGGAGCTGGAGACGGCTGCCTTCTCCCTGGACTGGCAGAGCCGCAGAAGATTGCGCTTCATGGCGCCCGGCCGCCCTGCCTCGCGCCGTTCCGGACACCTGCAGGCGACAGCACGAGTGACGGCGGGGGCCGAGGCCGCGCCCGGCCGCCCCGTCAAGGCGGCGGCGGCAGGAGGCGGGGACAGCTGCGGTTGTATTCCGCCTTCCCTCGGCAGGAAGAGCCGCTCCACGACGGGATGGATCCCCCCACCTGGCAGGTCCGGAGCGGGACCCGGATCGCCAGTCAAAGTGCAGAAGGCTGTGCCCGCAACCCCTGGGGAGCCGCGGGCAGGTGCGGGACAGGGCTGAGTGGTCCCTGGCGAGCTGTNGCGCTGCCCAGGCAGCCCTGATGCAGCGGAGGTGAAGGACTGTGCCACAGCTTCAAAGCATTTTTGTACAACTTCTCAGCGTTTACTTTGCACTGAATACTTTTTTAGTTTTACGACTACAATTTTCATGTAGAATGTCCTTTTACAGAGAATTTGGAGCAGCTATAGGAATAGCACAGATAGAAGCAGCTTGAATTGTTCAAAGGGTTAACTACTGAAGTGACTTTAACTGAGCCATCCTCGATGAGTCTTTACCAGAAATATCAGTAACTCAGAACTAACAGTTTACTTAATACGATGAGAACATTCCTACCAAAGGTCAAGTAGGGGCTGCAGCAGAGGTGTGTGAAAAGCAACAGGAGGCACAGGAGGCAATTCTTTTTTGCCTCTGTGTTGATGGTTAGCAGTTGGTAGCACAAGGATGGCCAGAACCAGATGTCAGCCTGTTTAATGGCCATCAGCTGGCAAGTCTCCATTACTTTGCTTATGCCCTTTCTGAACCCTTTTCATACTGTCTGTGCCACAGCATCCTGTGGCACTAAGTGCCATAATGTCATTATGTACGTGTGAAAAAGGTTTTTTTTTCTTTTACCAGAGGCTTCACTTATTGCTCCCTAGTGTTTTTATTTTGAGAAATGGAGAGATGTTCCCCATTTTTTATCCTGGTTAGTGCTCACAAAGTTCTTCTGGCTCTTGGCTCACTGGTGGGGCTTGATTTGCATTGTTTTTCTTCTGAGAGATGCAGTTTGTGTCTATGAACATCCTCATCCAGCTACTTTGCATCTTTTCTGTGTTCCTTTTGAAATTGGGTAGCAAGGCCTACAAGTTGTAATCATGGTGTGACTACTAGGTGTTTTTAATTTGTTCTTCTCCTAAATGCTCACCAAAGTATTTGCTTTCTTTTTATTTGATTTTGCTAAGTTTCTGTATAACTTGTGCTGGTCCACCACAATACCATTTCTGAATGGAATAAATAATAGCACTCATGTGAGGATAGTTAGGGTTGTGTTTCCTCTGTGTATCTGCCTAGCATTTATCAACACTGAATTTGACCTGACAGTTCATTACTGCATCAACAAATCTTGTGGGATCTCCCAAAATCATCTGTATTCTGAGAAATTCAACAGTGGCTTCCAGATCTCCAAAGTATCTTTGCACTGACTTTAAAGGCGTACTAAGGAACCTCCCTTCTTTACAAAGATGTATTCCTATTCCATGTTTTTTTACCCTTGGCCAGATTCAGGAAAGTCTACCTGCCTGTCCTGTGGACAGTTTAGTTTGTTTGAGTCTGAGGAACTTTACCAAATCCACTCATCACTGGAACCATTTGTACCTCTGTGTTTACTGTTTCCATCAAAGAACGTCACAGTGGTACATAATGCCAAACTTCTCTCTACAAGTGCTGTATTTTTGGTTGATCCTAGGGCATGTAATTCCACAATAGTTTATAGTCACAAAACCTTAACTTAGTCTCAAGATCCTAAGATTAAGTAGTCCTAAGAGTGACAGGGTGGTGTTAAGTACTTCTGCTGTAGAATGTTGATCCTATTAATTATCAGGCATATACTAAAATTTGGAGTGAAAGAAGTTTCTTCAGCCCACATTGTGCTGTAGCCCAAGTTATTGCACACAACCACCAGCAGGACATTAAGCTCCTTTTTTGTTGTTTCGTCACCATTAATTATGACCCAAAGAAACAGGGTCATTTATGCTACAGCAAGAAAGCTGGACTCAGGAAAGCTAGCCATTAGTGTCTGTAGAGATTTTAATTAAGTCCCTGGAGGAGCTTCTGAATTTCTCTAAACCTTTTTCATAGTAATTTCCTGCTTCCATTAGGAGCAGACCCAGTGAGTGAGATTGTTCCCCTTCCCATGGTGAAGTCCCTTTGAATTCCCTGTCTGGGTTTCACTTTTATGTTGCACTTAGTCCTCTTTTCAGAAATTAAACTCAATAAATTACATTCAATATCAGTTTAGAGTAACTATACTTTAGTAAAGAAGATAATCACTATTTTCTGCAAGTATCATTACTGAAATTTTGGGAAGCATTAGTAACTTCCATCCAGTTTTTTCTTAAAATCCCCTAAATTGCAGCTACATTAATGCTTTGAAACAATGGCAGTAATGATTCTGGAACAGCCATAGTTTTACTTATTGTCATGAATTTGATAAAACTGCTCCCCTGCTTTTAAAATTACTGTTAGTTCCCAGTCTTCTAGTAAACATTCAGGAGAATGTTTGGACCAGGAAAAGGAAAACAAATGTTTTCCATTCTCAGGAGGAATCAAATGGAATTTTAAGTGGCCTGACCACAGCTTTTATTTCTGTGTAATGATTCAACATAAGCAGCTAATTCACATAAGTAGTCAAAGTGTAACTTTTAATCCCAAGAGTGGATTAAAATACATTTATACTATTTTATTTCTAACATGATATTACTAATGGTAGAATAGTGGATCCATTAGTACAAGCAAAAACCCACTACAGGAAATTATAGACCAGCATTTCATTACAGATATGTTTGGTTAATAATTAAATTGTATATACAGTAAATCTGCATAATTCCAATCCTGTAGCTTCAGTAATAAAACACTACAATTTTCTTAATTTTGCAGGCCTAGGAACTATAAATTCAAACAAATTTCAGTAAATAAAAGGATGTACTGTCTGTTTTTTGGCTTTGCAATTTATTTATTTGGCAGCATTGCTATAAAATTACAACATGAAATTATATTTATGTGTTTGTCTTGTCAGCTTAATACAGTAAAACAAATTCATTTATGATGCCACTTCAGGTACTGATTGCAATCATTCGGACATTAACCCTAGCTACTGCCTAAACCTTCAAGAATGCGTCTTACATATTTTCAGAAACATGCTTGTACTTACCATGGAGAAAAATGCTACTGTTGTTTTAAACCAGCAAGATCCTTTTAACTCACACTTCAAACTTAAGCTTAAAGGATTTTTAATAGCAACTTTTTCCTCTGTGAGATTTTGCTATAATAAGCAACTTGCTGCTACATTTAGCAGAAGGATTTAATCTATTGGTAGGTCGGTTATGTGTCTTTGTGAAAAAAGAAGGTTTAGAAGACCATGTTTAATTCTACTACAACACAGGGGCTTTCATTTTTCTAATAATAATCAGATATAAATACATATATACAAATAGATACAGATTTTGAGTCCTACTCTTAATGCTTCAGACAAGAAGAAATTTAAATAGAGGACCACAGAGTAAGATCTGTTCTCTGAAAGAAACTACAAATTGATCTTATGGTTAATATGAATTGTAAGAAAGAGAGCTGGCATTCCATGAGAGTATTCTTGGTAACAATACTTTCCAGAGTCCCAGCAATTAATTTCAAGCTTCAAGTTCATAGAATTATCGAGTCATTTATGTTGGAAATGTTCTTTAAGAACATTGAGTTAAACCACTAAAATAACTCTACCAAGCCCACTGCTAAACAATGTCCCAAAGCTTCATATCTATATGACTTTGAAACATGTCCAGGGATAGTGATTTATCCACCTCCTGGGCAGCCTGTTCCAAAGCTTAGTGAGCCTTTCAGTAATGAAATTTTCCCTAATGTCTAAACTAAATTTCCCTTGGCACATTTCTATCTCTTGTCACTTGTGAGAGGAGACCAATACCCTTTCAAGCAGTTGTATCACAGAATCACAGAATAAACATGGTTGGAAAGGACCTACTAGGTCACAGAGTCCAACCATGCTCACACTCACAAATACCTAAATACCTGAGAGACTGAAAAACACAAAATACCTCTACATGCCTGCCACTCTAGTAGGTCACAAAGCACCATGTCTAGACATTTCTTAAATACCTCTAGGAATGGGGACTCAGCCACCTTCCTTGGGCAGGCTGTTCCAGTGCCTTACCACTCTTTTTGTAAAGAATTTCTTCCTAATATCCAATCTAAACCTCCCCTGCCTCAGCTTCAGACCATTTCCCCTGGTTCTGTCATCAGTCACCAAGGAGAAGAGTAATTGTAGAGGGTGATGAGGTCCACTGTCAGCCTCCTCTTCTCCAAACTAAACCTTCCCCGCTCCTTCAGACTCTCCTCATATGGCTTGTTCTGCTAAACCCGTCCCAGGCTTGGTAGCTCTCCTCTGGACTTGTTCCAGTGTCTCACTGTCTTCCCTATAATAAAAGTCCCAGAACTGAACACAGTACTCAAGATGAGGCCTCAAAAGGGCTGAGACAAGGGCATGATAACTTTCCTTGTCCTGCTGACCATGCTATTCCTGATCCAGGCCAGGATCCTGTTGGCCTTCTTGGTCACCTGAACACACTGCTGGCTCTTATGAAGCCAGCTGTCTACCAGCACCTCCAGGTCCTTTTCTGCTGGGCAGCTTTTGAGCCACTCATCCCCCAGCCTGTCCCTCTGTAGAGCCTGCCTGCCCTTGAGCACATCAACACTCCCACACAATTTGATGTCGTCTTCAAACCAACTGAGGGTGCTCTCAATCCCCACTTTCAGGTCATCAATAAAGACAGTAAACAAGACTGGCCCCAGCACTGACCCCTGAGGGACACTGCTTGTGACTAGCCACCAGCTGGATTTCACCCCGTTAGTCACAACTCTCTGGGAACGGCCAGCCAACCAGGTTTTAACCTAGTGAAGAGTACATTTGTCTTTACCATGATTCACCAGTTTCTCCAGAAGAATCTTGTGGGAGACTGTTTCAAAAGCCTTCCCAAAGTCCAAGTACACAACATCCACAGCCTTCCCCCCATCCAAAAGGTGAGTCACTTGACCATGGAAAGAGATCAGGTTGGTTAAGCAAGACTTCTTTTCATAAACCCATGAAGCAACAAGGTCTCCCTTCAGCCTCCTTTTCTTCAGACTAACCAGCCCCAGCTCCCTCATCCTCTCCTCACAAGATTTGTTCTCCAGACCCTTCCTCATCCTTGTTGCCCTTCTCTGGATCAGCTCCAGCAACCTCAATGTTCTTATGCTATTGAGGTGCCCAAAATGAAAAAAAGCCTCACCCACTATTCAAGGTAAGGCTTCACCAGTGCTGAGTACAGGGGAGACAAACACTTCCCTACTCCTGCTGGCCACATCATTTCTGATGTAAGGCCATTGGCCTTTTAGGCAACCTGAACACTCTGCTGGCTTGTATTTAGCCAATTATCAATCAATATTCCCAGATGTCTTTCTGTTGAGCAGCTTTCTAGCCACTCTCCCCCAAACCTGTGATATTGCACAGGGTTGTTGTCACCCAAGTGCAGAATTGGGTTCTTGGTTTTATTGGACCTCATACAGTTGGCCTCAATGCATCGATCCAGCCTGTCTAGATTGCTCTGTAGAGCCTCTCTACCCTCTAGCAAACAACAGTCTCACCTAGCTTGGTGTCATCTACAAACTGATTGAGGGTGAGCTCAATCCCCTAGTCCAGATCATTGATAAAGATATTAAACAGGAATGATCCCAATAAAGAGCCCTGTGGAACACTTCTTGTGACCAGTCACCAACTGGATTTAACTCCATGCACCTCTAGTCTTTGTGTTCAACCATTCATCCACTGTTTAACACAGAATTGCTGTCCTAACAAGCATCCTATGCAGTGTGTGTGCTGCTGTGCCTTTCTGGGAACAGCACCCTCATTACCATAGTGCTTTTATATTGTCAGTCTGGCAACTTAGAAACTGCTTTCTGTTGTGGACAGCCTGCCCAGAAAAATCTATCCTATATAAAGAGGTCTTAATTACACTCCTACTCTCCTTTCTTCTCTGAAAAACTGGAAAGAATCACAGAACCTTTGGTTGGAAAAGACTTTAAGATCATCAAGTCCAACCTTTGAACCAGCACTGCCACTCACCCCTAAACTATGTCCCTCAGCACCGTGTCTATTTTTAAATGCTTCCAGGGATGGTAACTTCCCTATTGCTCTGGGCAACATGTTCCAGTGTTTGACATTTTCAGTGAAGAAATTCTTTCGAACATCCAGCCTAACCCTCCTCTGGTTCACCTTGCAACCATTTACTCCAGTCCTATTGCTTGCAGCTAGGGAGAAGAGGTTGTTCCCCTCCTCACTCCAACTGTAACTGTAGAAATCAATGTCTCCCCTCAGCCTCCTTTTCTTCAGACTAAACAATCTCAGTTCTCTTAACTGCTTCTCATAGGACTTTTGCACCAGACCCTTCACAGGACTTGTTGCCCTTCTCCAGATTCACTCCAGCACTTCAATGTCTTTCTTGTAGTGAGACACTACAAGAGCTGAACACAATATTCGAGGTGCAACTGAGTGCAGGGGAACAATCACCTCTTGGCTTGTATTCAGACAGCTGTCAATCAATACCCTCAGGTCCTTTACTCACTTGCAGCATTCCAACACACATGCCCAAGCCTGTAGCATAACATGGGTGTAACATTATGGGTGTAACTTGCTCCCTGTGACAGGACAAGGAGCAATGGGTGTAAGTTGCAGCAGAGGAGGTTCCGCCTCAACACAAGGGGGAACTTCTTTGCTGTGAGGGTCACAGAGCACTGGAACAGACTCCCCAGGGAGGTCGTGGAGTCTCCTTCTCTGGGGACTTTCAAGGCCCGCCTGGATGCGTTCCTCTGTGATCTGTGTTAGATAGTTTTGTCCTGCTCCGGCAGGGGGGTTGGACTTGATGATCTCTTGGGTCCCTTCCAACCCCTAACATCCTATGATCCTATGGGGTTGCTATGACCTGAGTGCAGGATGTGGAATGTGGCCTTGTTGAACCTCATACAGTCAACTCTGTCTCATCAATCCAGCCTGTCTGGATCCTTCTATAGAGCCTTCCTACCCTCCAGCAGATCAACACACCTGCCCAGCTTGGTGTCATCTGCAAACTGACTGAGGATGCACTCAATCTCCTTAATCAGATCATTAACAAAGATGTTAACAGGAATGGACCACAGTACTGATTCCTGAAGAACACCACTGGTATCCAGACACTAAGGAGATGTAGCTCTGTTCACTACACAATCACAGAATCGAGCCTTCGATGGCTTTTGTTCTTTCAGAGCTATAGTCAAGTCCCACTGGTGGTTATTGATATTGAGCTGTTAATGATATTGAGATTTTATTGATAAATGCATTTAACAATGGAAGTTTCTAATAGCTGCTGTATGAACAAAAACCTGTCACCGTGTGTTCTAGTAATTTACAATGCTTCAGGAATGTAACTGAGTTTATAATTTACAGTAGCAGAAAGGTAAACTAAGTAGAACTGAATCCTTATTACAACTATATTTACTGCTTTATTTATTTTTCTGTTGAATGTTTCAATGTGTTCAGAATTTCCTAATGAAAACACAGTTTTAAGCTCTTGGAGTTTTCCTGTTGTGTAGGTTGCCTGATACACCTTTTTAGAGATAATGTGAGATGCTTTCTAAAAGTAATTTCATCATTTAGGGACTGAAATAGTGATGAAATTACATTACACATTACTAGATGAGCATAAATCTAGACATACTTATTCATGCTTACAGGAAATAACTCTTATGAAACATTATCTGTGCCAAGAAGTTCTTGAAGTTAGAATGGAATTGAAAAATTTGAACTTAGAGGAGTGGAAGAGGAAACAGAAATAAGCTGATTTTAGGACCAAATGAATAAGTAAAGCCAGCATTTTCAAGGGGAACACACTGATACTATTTTCCTTGAAGAGTGTGGTGTGAATCTCAGCCCTAAAACAGAATGTTCAAACCTTTTTACCCTTATAATTGTTCTGGGCAGTCATTGATGGAATGTCTCGTAGTACTGTCACCATTTTGCAGGTATATAAAACAAAGGGTGGAAACATCAAGCATGGAAAAGCAGCATTATTACAACCTGTCTTCAGACTGGCACTTCCAAGTAATTTTTATAACCATATATAATATTTACTATTATATCCTTGCTTGCCTGTTCCTTTCCCAAGCCAAAGGAATTTATATTTTTCTATAATTTTACATTCCAAGGCTATTTAGTCCTTTTTCTTTTCTTTCCCTGAGATTATTTTCTTTCTACACATATTACCCAGCAAACTCTGTCTTCCTCTTGCCTTTTGTTGATTACACTTTCATTTTTGAAAATAAGTGGATTCATTTAAATATCTAAATTATGTACAAGCTTTTTCTGAAAGCACTTTCATAAATTCCAATACCTAAGAGACACATGGATCCTACCTTTCCAGTGGTTAACCTTAAGCTCTTCTATTTGTTACTGGGAATAAAGAACTGATTCTATATTGCAGAAGCAGCCAGCACTGGAAGTCTTCAATACATGCTTTCTATGGATCATCACAGACTGGTACGCTGCAACAAAACACCGATTTTCAAACCAGAATGCAGTTGCTAGTATCTATGTCAGATTGCACCTCAGATTTTCACTTCCTTCTAATACCAGTAAAGTGTTTTGCAAGATGCCTAGATCACTTTTTTCTTCTCAATGAATTTCTCATATGTTTGTATCGAAATTATGAGCAGAACTTTTGGTGTACTAAACTGTATTTCTGTCATTTTGGGAAAAAGAAAACTTGCTTTAAACTGGAATGTGTTACATTGTGCCCATAAGCTGTATTTTTAAAGTTATTTTAAAGCCTTAGACCATTTAAAACCTTAGACCTGAACACCACTGTGCTTCACTGAATAGGTTTTGTACACCTATTAAATGGAATACATATGAGTATTTGTTTGAAATATATGTTTAAAATCTCTTTCATATTTAAAAAACATGAATCTATGAGCAGATCTTTTATAATAATAGTCTAGTTTAGCCTCAGCAAGCATAATTAAACATTTAATTCTGAAAAAATATCACTTAGAGCTAATATCTAACAGTAAGGAAGGTGCAGTACTTAGAATCTTTTTCCCATATGAATCTACTGGGGAAAAAAAAGCAATGTTTGGTGGCCAAAAGAAAAACTAGACTGTGAAAAAGTCCTACTGAGCATGAAAGAAGATCATACTATTTTTATATTACTGGCATTTTTCTGGTTGGAAGAAATAGATTTTATTAAAATCCACTATGATAGGTATCACACAGTTCTTCTATTAGCTGAAACTATGCCATAGTTACATTTAAATATGAACTTATAATTATTCTATTTTATATTTGTAATACATAAGACTCCTTAAAAGTAAAATAGCCCAAATAAAAATTTGAGCAATAGAATCTGAACTACAGGAAAACTATGTTACGCTTACCATTCAAGAAGTTTGCAGGTGATATCTCTCTGAAGCACCACATATATAAAGAAAACAGAGATATGCTTATATCAGTAATTTCCTGGGATGTGTGAGGCCACCAGTTGTGTTAGCTCTTGGCTTGCTCTGCGTAGACAGATGCTTATTTAAAAGAAGTAGGTATGTATTGCTTAGTGTGGGAGGAGCATCCCTACTCATCAGGTGATGCTTGAAGCTTTCTGGTTTTTAATACATCTGGTCCAACCCTGTCCATTTTTGGTTCTGGCTGCAAATGTACCTTCCATAGCAGAAGTTTTTCCTAATGCATTACCTCAGAGTAGTTTCAGTTTTGTTGGATAGTCACTGGAGGGTACTTGTTTACCTATTTGCAGTGAACTAATTGCTTTTAATGGAAAATCTAAACATTACTGAAGAGGATTACTGTCTACTTAAGAAGATACACTTTGCTAATAAATGTTTCAAAAATTAGGATTGCCATATAAAAAGTAGAGGACAGTGATCAATACCTGATGTGATATGGGGCAGCACAGGAATTGCATGTACTTTCTTTTTAAAATACAAATTATACTTTGTTTTCTGCACTTTATTTTCAAATGCCACAAAATTGCTCATTGCTTTGAACTAATTCTCAAATGACTCATTGGCCTTCTCTGCATTAGACTGAAAGTTGGACTACACGGCTCTCTGATGCTGGAACAGTTACTGTGGCCAACATTTTGGTACAGAACAAAGTTTCCTTGTGCTAGCACACATCAATCATATTGTCTTACCGCACAAACTACGGTACCTGACTGTGCACTGTGCAGAAAGTAGTTCATAGACTCCAAGCAGTATCACAAGTAAATTCTGTGATTTCTTCTTCTTGCTTTAGAATCTATTAACCTATTAATTACTATTATTAATCATTAGACTTAATTTTAGAACATTTAATGGGACTAATGAACTCATTCTAACCCTTTCTGCTGTAGAATCACAGAATCAGAGAACAGTTTCAGTTGGAAGAGAAATTTAAGATCATCAAGCCAACTGTTGATACAGCACTACTATCATGTCACCAATACATCTTGTCCCTCAGCACTATGTTTATATATATTTTAATTACTTTCAGTGATTGTGAATTCACCCCCTCTAGGCAGCCTGTTCCAATATCTAATAACATTTTTGATGAAGAGATTTTTCTTAATATCCGATCTGAACTCCCCAGGCACAGCTTGTGGCTGTTTGTTCCAGTCTATTGCTTATTACTTGTGAGTAATAAGTAAGCAGACCAACCCACATCTTACTACATTAGATCGTTGTAGAGAGTGATTACGTATCCCCTGAACCTCCTTTTCTGCAGGTTAGACAAACCCAGTTTCCTAGACTCCTCAATAGCTTTGTTGTCGTTCTTTGGAGACACTCTAGCACCTCAATGTCCTTCTTGCAGTGAGAGGCCCAGAGCTAAACACAGTATTACAGTATCACAGTAATTATAAGGTTGGAAAAGACCTTAAAGATCATCCAGTCCAATCTAAATCCAAATAAACCAAGTAAACCTAACATCTAACATCTAGATCATGCCACTCAGCACTTCATCCAGACTAACCTTGAACACCTCCAGGGACGGTGACTCGACCACCTCCGTGGGCAGCCCGTTCCAAAATCGGATCACTCTTTCAGTGAAAAATGTTTTCCTAATGTCAAGTCTAAACCTCTCCCGATGGAGCTTAAGACTGTGACCCCTTGTCCTGTCTCCAGTGTCCAGGGAGAAAAGACCGACCTCCACCTGACTACAACCACATTTTAGATAGTTATAGTCCCCCCTGAGCCTCCTGTGCTGGTAAGGCCTCACCAGTGCCCAGTACAGGGAGACAATTAGTTCTTTACTTCTGCTGGCTGCACTATTTCTGATGCAAGCCAGGATGCCATTGGCTTTCTTGGCTATCTAAGCACACTGCTGGCTCATTCAGTTGACCAATGCCCCCAGGCCCTTTTCTGCCAAGCAACTTTCCAGCCACTCTTCCCCAAGACTATAGAGTTGAATGGAGTTGTTATGAATCAAGTGTGGGGCCAAGCACTCAGTCTTGTTGAACATCATGCAATTGGTTCAATACCTTGTGTGAGTGTGGCACAGAAGGCCGGTTGTTCAATAGAAGCATGAACAGCAGAACAACAGAGGTAATTCTCTTGCTATATTCTGCTCTTGTGATACCTCATCTAGAGTACTGCATCCAGTACTGGAGCCCCCAATATAAAGACATGAAACTATTGGAGTGGGTCTAGAAGAGGGCCATGAAGATGAACAGAGGGCTGGACACCTCTTCTGTCAATACAGCCAGAGGGAATTTGGGATGTTTAGCCTGGAGAAGAAAAGGTTCCAGGACAACTTATAGCAGCCTTCCTGTAGCTGAAGGGGACCTACAGGAAAGTGGAGAGGGACTTTTTATGAAGAAGCCTAGTGATAGGGTAAAAGGGATGGTTTCAAGCTAAAAGAAAAGAGAGTGAATAGATTTTAGGATGAAATTCTTCCCTGTGAGAGTGCTGAGGCACTGTAACAGGTTGTCCAGGAACATTGTGGATGCCTCGTTCCTGGAAGTGTTCAAGGCCAAGTTGGATGAAGCTCTAGGCAATCTGGTCTGGTGAGAGGTGTTGCTGCCTATGACAGGAGGTTGGAATTAGTTGTTCTTTAAGGTCTCTTCCCACCTAACCTATTCTATGATTCTCTAACACTTAAAATTTCTTCATTAGAAATAATTTTTTATCAAATGAATGGGAAATGGTTGCTTAAATATTGTGAATCTGAAAAATACATCCGTTTTTTAAGAATTTTTGGTTTTGAGATGAAGAGTAAAGGATGTGGGTTTTTGTTGCAGCAGTGACACAAGTCAGAAAAGTTTGGAGAGGAACCAGCAGCTCTCTTGACTTACAAGTCAAGAGATGACGCAGAGAAAACCAGAAATGCACAATGAAGATGAGATGGCATTACAGAATTAAAAAGCAGCAGAGAAACCAAAGATAATGAAAGTTTAAAACAGGAAAAAGATACACGCAAAGATATTTTAGTGAAAATGCCTTAATGTTTATCATTAGGCCACCAAGAGAAGTTGCAGCAGAACAGCTTCCAACACTGTCTGTGACAAATCTCATTATCCAGGAGTTCCTGAATTTGCTTCCTGAGGTATAGAACCAGCCAAGGGCTGTGTATGCTCTCTGCAGAACCCAACAGCTGTCTCAAGAAAATGACAAGACTTCCATAGAGGTTTTAAAAGGCTGAAATCAGAACACGCAGCCTGCAGTCACACAGTCCCCCCACTGTCACTCATATAAGAGCCATTCCAGAGGCACAGAGTAGAGTGTGATTAGTCAGTGAGTGGCAGTTTTGGATGGAGCTGAGGGCACTGCACTGCTTATTCTGAGAAGAAGCTCAGAGTCAAGCAGCAGTTTCATATGAGGAAAGCAGCTTTGGTGAGGATAAGTCTGCAGTAGGGGGGAGGCAGGTTAGACCTTCTTATAGGTCCAAAGCTGTGATCACAGATACTTGCTTCAGGGCTTATACCACTGTCTCTTAGAATGCCCCAGTGATGTCTGATATACTCATCCAGATAGAACTGGTGACAAAGGATACGGCAACACAAGTGGCAGAGCTGTAGTGACTGGTCAGCTGCATCTCCTGCCAAGTTTTAGGTTCCTGCCCGAGGTGTGAGTAAGTTAATGACCTGTTACACCAAGTGGGTGCCCTGGTTACGAAGGCTACAGAGAAGGTGAAGATGTTGAAGATCTCCTTTACTCTGTCTTTCCTGCTAAGTCCAGTCCTCATGAGTCCCAGCCCTTTGAGACCACAAAGGAAGTCAGGAGAATGAAAGACTTGGCCTTGGTTGAAGATGACTGAGTTAAAGAACAGCTAAGTGAGATGGACATCCACACATCCATGGGCCCTGATGGGACACACCCACCAGTGTTCAGGGAGCTGGAAGAAGTCTTTGCTGGGCCACTCTCTTTGAGAAATCATGGAAAACAGGAGAGGTACCTGAGGACTGCAGAAAAGCCAGTATCACTCCAGTCTTCAAAATGGGCAAGAAGGAGGATCTGTGTAACTACAGGTCTGTCAGGCTCAGCATTTATATCATTCACTGTATTTTGGTGATGGGGTTTTTTTGTCTGTATTTAAACTAAACATGATTTTTGTTTTTCCCCAAGTTGAGTCTGTCGTTTGCCTCTTGGATGTAAGAGGTGAGCAAGGCCTCCTCGTTCTTCGTCTCAGCTCTCAAACCTTTCTGTAATTAGGGAGAGTCTGTCCTGAGACTGTCCAGCCATGTCCAACTAGTGATATTCATTTAATCTTGAAGTCAAGCTGTGATCTAATGAGATTCATTATAATCTGAAGATGAAAAATCATAAGCATATTCATCCAAAAGATAATGCAAAGTATCTTATCCAGTATATAAAGGCAGTCTATCATTTAAAGAATATTAATACACTGATAGAACTACTTCAATACAACTCCGTGAATCACCACATCTCTTCTTGCCAAACCAATTTGAAATCCTTCATTTCTTTTCAACTGTGATTTCTGGCATATATTAGAACAACATCAACATTGTTCCAGTAACACACAGGGTCTACCGGTCCTTTGAATTACTGATTCAGCATCAAGAATATTAACAGACTTTGCCCTGGGGAAGAGGGATTGCATTGAGCCAGTGCTTTCCTACTAGGCATATAAGTTACATCCGCTATATTTTTGCACTGTCACCACCGAGAAAAGCACAAGGGGATGGCTTCAGTGCAAAACATGTCCATTTTATTTCAAAACTAAAGAGATTAAAGCAACTAAGAGTCTTTCCTCAATTCTGTAATTGTGTTAGTGCTTGACAAATTGTTGATTGTTTTTCTATAGAAGTTCAGTGCTAAACAAGCATAAACTATTACAAATTTCTTTTCCTCTTTAGTAACCAGCTCATGTGCTTCCCCTGAGTGTATTGTATTGAATCTCAGATGGATTCTATATTAATATGAAGGAATTTAAAATTATAGAATCATAGAATCACAAAATCACAGAATTAGTGAGACTGGAAAAGCCCTCTGAGCTCATCCAGCCCAGCCCATCACCTAACATCATCACATCAACCAGACCAGGGCACTAAGGGCCACAACCAGTCTGTCCTTCAACACTTCCAGGGATGGGGACTCCACCACTGCCCTGGGCAGTCCATTCCAGGCTCTGATCCCCTTTTCTGTGAGGAAGGGCTTCCTAACATGCAATGTAACTCTTCCCTGGTGCAGCTTCTGGCCCTGCCCTCTAGTCCTGCGCTAGTTGCCTGGGAGAAGAACCCAGCCCTCACCTGTCTACAACTTCCTTTCAGGTAGTTATTCATACAATACATATAATTCTATCAGAAACTTGACAGAATTACATGAATGACATAGAGCCAATAGAGGGCTCAGTTTTTTTGTCTGTCACAAATTCATGGGGAATCTGAGTTTATATGTACAGTTCCAGATATTTCTACCATAATCAGAAAAAGTAGTCTAAAACCTAAGTCAGGGAAGAAAGGGAGAGAAAAAAGTGGAGCAAGAAGGACTGGGAGGACAAAGAAGAGGGAAGCAAGGAGAGGGAAGGCAGGGAGAATCTTTGGCCATTACTGCTTCCATACTATCTCTGTCTCTTTGGTAATGACCATATTGATTTGCACATGCATATAATTTTTCATAGATAGTCCCCCTGGATTGACCTTCTGTGGTGATTTTGAATCCAGGACAGTATCCCATTAACTTTACCCTCACCTGTCTATTTTCAAAGATGCCTACAGCAATAAATACTGCTTTAAAATGTGGTTCATAACTCAGACACTGTGAAACTGTTCACACTTTACAACATTTGTTAGCTTTGCCCACTGCATTAAACCTGCAATTCTGTGTTTAGAGTGGTCAAAGCAACTGCTTTAATTACTTAAATAGAGCAACAGCTAGGATGTTGCCATATGCTGATCAGTTGCGTTGCCCAGGAAGTCATGAGATAGCAGTATGCTCACGTCTGGCAACAGGCAATGCCAGTTCCGTTAGTGCAACTCATTTTGTTCATCAAAAGCCATAAGCCATTTGGAAAAAAAAAACCAACCTGTCTCCTTGAAAGTATTTCTAAAACTGCGTCAAGTTGATCAGTCACTCCAGCCTTGAAACTACCTTGCTTTGAAAAATGAAAATACAACTATGAGCTACTGAGAAACAGGCACAGGCATATGCTAGGAAGATGCTTCAGTCTAAGTAGTCTTGGATATACAAGATGGAAGTGTAAAAATGTCGTGAGCCTTTTGACTCACTACACATAAATAGAAACATCAGAGGATGAGAGGATGGGAATGCATGACTGCTCCATCTGAGTCAGGTCATGTCTTGCCTGTGCCAGAAGCTGGCTAAAACACATGAAATACTGTCTGCAGCTGTATTAGGAACTCTGTGGTTTAAATATTTACAGTGGTTGCCTTTTTCTTTGTTCATAGTGTTAGTGGAAACTTTATTACGTGGATCGTGCTAGGATTGTAAATATTAACTCAAATGTTAATTCTTGCAAACACAGTAAACTGTGGCTCTATTGACTCACCTGCTCAACCTAAATTAAAATCCGCATTATTGGAAACAACAAAACAAGAAGCAGATCATAGCTGAGGAAGTGTTCAACACATACACAGTTACTTTGATGAACCTCTTTAATGACAGAAGAGAAATCTGATATGCAATTGCACAAAGCCATCAGTCTGCTTCTGCCACTTACATGGAACTGACCTAAACCAGTTGCCAACTTTGGGGCAATACAGTTACACAGTCCAGCTTCAAGAGTAACACCTTGGTTGTTGTGAAATAACCACTTAGAATAATATAACGTGACAGTCTCCTCATAGAATTCCTTAAGTCTAGGTCCAGGGAGCCCACTTGGATGAATACATTTTCTTTCAATACCATTTTGAAGGAGGAACCAGAGTCCAGCAGAGTGTCAGCATGGAGGCAAGTCAGAGCTCCAGTGAGAGCTTTATTGCATGTGTGCAGCCACTATTTAAGCAAGATCCTTATCTACAGAGTATACACATCATCTTACAACTGGTTGGTGTAGCGAAAATTATCAGTAATAGGTTGATAAGACAGATGGCACCTGGTAATTGGTCTGGGTGTGTCACCAGGCCCCGTGGTCAGTCAATGTATAATTTTTAAAGGAGTCTGAGGCAGATTGTGATATTTACAGCTAGAGTATGCCCAGCAGCTGCATCATCCCTGCCTGAGCCTCCTACACCATTTGCTTGATGTGCTCAATCTTTCCATTTTCAGCCTCTATGTTTTGTGCAATATGATGTCCATAGATGCATTCCATGGCTACTACTTGTTTGGAAGAGAACAAATCCAGACCTATCAGAGCCAGTGGCTGAAATTCTCAGCAGAAATGAGAGAGAATTATATTCATTCTAATTGGGCAACAAAGAGTGTCTTCACATAGACGTGTTGACCACAAATTACTATGTCTGAAGCTGTACAACCCAAAGCAAAGTACTTGTACATACATGTTTACAACTTATTTAGCTACATAGTTTTGAAATAAAAAAGGCTGTTGTTGAAGTTGTCTAAAAAAGGAGAGAAAGATGACCTCGAGAAGGGGAATAAAATCTACATGGAAGAGGTTTTAATTTTTAAGAAGAAAACAGCAAAAAACTGTATCTAAAACACTGCTATGACTTGATAGTCCAACAGCTGACCAAAGCCTGTGGCTACAAAAAGACTCAATTGAGAAATGCCACCCACAGTTGTGCCGCTGCATGACAGGGAAGATAGTGACACACCATGTCAGCAAAAAATGAAGATTCATATGCAGAGTTGTGTTTTCACTGTGCCATTTTGGTCTGAGAACCAGCTACTATTGTCTGCCTGAGAAACCTGTAGGGATCCACTCAAATCCACAGCATCTCCTGAGACTGTTCAGCTATTTTGTGTTCCCATATCCTAGCTTAAGGACACAACATCTTGTGTGTTTGTAACCTTAGAGCTATGTTGTTGTCAGATAATGTAGAACAAGTCATGACTATGTGTACAACCAACAGCACTCTGGTGAAGGCACACTGCACATCATGGAGTGCAGAACAGTGACTGTTACTGGTGGTGCTTGTTGCTGCTACTGAAAACCAAGAAAAAAGGTTAGGAAAATGCTGTATCTGAATTCAGTCCAGAAAGGACATCACATATTCTTGTTTGCATAAAAACAGAATGATACCAGCTCTATATTTAGCCATTTTGCCCTTGAAAGTGGGAATCAGGATCAATCTAGTCATGCAAATGAAAGGTGCAAACTATATATAATGAGGTCTTCCGTAGATTGGCTGAAATAGGATCAAAATATTTCCCTGTGGTATTGTCATAACATACTGTCGTTTTATTCTTCTTCAAAGGCCTTTGTGCCCTATGTGCACTTTTACACATCAGTAAGATCACAGAAAGTTTAGGTTAGATGGGACGTTTAAAGGACATCTAACACCCTTTGCTATGGGACGGGACATCTTTCACTACATCAGGCAAGTTTCATCCAGCCTGCCTTTGAACGCTTCCAATGATGGAGCATCCACAACTTCTCTCGACAACCTGCTCTTGTGTCTCACCTCTGTCATTGTAAAAAGAGCCCTCCTTATACATGTGTAAAATTACTCTTTCTTGATTTAAAACCATGGCCTCAACTGGTCATCACAGACCCTGAAAAGCAGCTTTCTTATAAGCTCCCTTATATAACCATATCAAAGACTTGATATGGTTATCTTGATATGGTTATCTATCAAAGACAACATAGACAGCAAAGTCTATGTTGGGTTTGTATTTGGCAGGGTTTTGATAGTGGGGAGAGGACTGCTGGTGTGGCCTCTATAAGAAGCTCTGTGAAATTTCCCCCCAGCTCTGGATCAGACCCTCCTCTGTCTGAGTCTGAGGTGAACAGAGTCTCCATGAATACACCTGTTTAAGAGCAAAAAACCTGTGGGGCAACATCCTGCACAAGCAGGCCTTTAGTATGGGAGCTCACATTTGTTTAAAGATGCAACCAGGTGGTTGCCCAGGTGAGCGAGAAGGAAGAAATGGGGAAGACACACCTGAGCAGCCATTGCCCTTCAGTTGTCGTGAGAAGAGAGATTGAATTCCCAGAGCTCATGAGTAGAGGAGAGTGACTGAAAACAGTGGAAGAGAGCATGTGTAAGCAGAGGATGGATCCTGAACGGGACTGTGAATCTAATGGAGACACACACTGGATCAGTTTGTTGTTGAGAGAATCTCAAATCATGGGGAATCCCTATGTTAGTTGGAGAAGATCATGGAGGACTGTGTCCTGTGGCAGGGACAACAAGTTGTCACAGAGAATTGTGAGGGTCACTCCATATCTCCTGCCTAACTGCAGCACTCGTTTGGGGAAAACTGGAGTGGTGTGGGGGAGGTGCTTTTAAGTGCTGCCTAATGGTGATTTGGTGGCAGGTTTTGTTGTTTAAATTAAATTGGTGGTTTTTACCCTAATCACGTCTGTCTGACTGTGATTGCTGAGTGAGCCTTTTCTGTCCTTTGTCTCAATCCTCCAGCCTTATGTTGTTCTTCTCCTGCCCTGGAGTGAACAGGCTTGTCTGAGCAGCTCCATGGTGCTGGGTTTAAAACATGGCATACCTGTAGCTCTTCATTTTTCCACTGATATGGTCAGTCCACCATAGAAGGTCACTAGATTATTCAAGTGTTATTTACCTTAGGTGAAGCCATGTTGGCTGTCTTTAAACACCTCTCTATCTTCCACATGTTTCAATATATCTTCCAGGGAGACCTGTTTTGTGATCTTGCTAGGCATTGAGGTATGGCTGACTACTAGTTCTCAGGGATTTCCCTTTTTCCAGGGACTTCACCTGACTGTTGAGACTTCACAAACAGGATTGAGAATGGCTTGGAGACTACATCAGCTAACGCCATAAGGACTCTGAAATGCATCTTATTGGGTCCCATGAACTTAGGTGTGTTCAGGTTCATTGATTGGTCTGTTCTCTTCTTACAAGGGGAAGTACTTCACTGTTCTTATCCCTGCCTTGAGGTTTAGGGGCTTGAAAGATGTAGAAAAAGAGATTGCCATTGAAAAGTGAGGCCAAAAAATTTTGAGTTCCTCAGCTGGAACTCAGTGGGTTGTCACCAGTTCTTATTAAGCACAGGTTTTATCTTAATTCTCTTGCAAATGCACCTGTAGAAACTTTTACTGGTTTTTGCATCCCTTGCCAAATTCAGCTCATGACTCACAAATGAATAAAAAAGTTTGAAACCTAAATCCATGAAGAGGCTTTGTACCTAACTGCACACTGGTTTCAAAGTGAGGTCACTGGAGTTACGAATGGACTTAGGCTTCTGATATTTGAAAAGCCAGATCTTTGTCTCATACATTATTCAGTCAACATAATTAAAGAATAAACCACAGAACTTCAGCTACTAATGTTTTTTATGACTTTTATGTATTGTCTGGGAAAACATTTGGAGATTCATCTTTAGTAAAATCAGATCACATTCTTACTTCCTTTTCTTCCAGGTTTTTCATTCAAAAATTTATTAATTTAAAAGCAATTGAGAATTTAGGTTCTTGTTACACTATTTTCCCACTAGGTAGTCTCATTAATTTTAGCAAATTAAATGCTGATTCTGAAGTATTGATGTGGGCAAACGTAATATTCATTATACTTTCTGCAGGAACTTGAAAAGACATCTGGCCATTAAGTCCTGTTGAAAATCTGAATACTACCTAGGACATCATGGCTTTTTTTCATGTTCTATGATTTAGAAGAGAATGTATTCTGGCACCATGAAGCCTGGCATTACTGAGACTGAGCTCATGCAGACTTTGAATGGAAAAGTACTGCACATGATTCTCACTTAGTGTGAACAGGTATTTGTGTGAGATGCTGTCGTGGTTAGATAATGGTCATGAACAATGGGTTATTAATGCAACTGAATATGTTTTAGGGGCAATGAAATCATGGCGCTCATCATCACTAACCATCCACTTACCCACCACCACAAAACTGTCTGGTCTTTTATGATATGGGTAGAAAATACTTACATTTATTTCTCATAGAAACACTGATTCTCAGAATCATTTGGGTTGGAATCATCAAGTTTGGATCACTGAGTCCAACCATTAACCCTACTTTACAAGTTTACCCCTGAACTGTATCCTCTAACACCATATCTAAGTGACTCTTGTACACATCCAGGGATTATGACCCAACCACCTCTCTGGGCAGTCTGCTCCTGTTTTTGACCACTCTTTGTGTTAAGAACTTTTTCCTGATGTCCCGTCTAAACCTCCTTTGTTGCAGCTTGAAGCCCTTTCCTCTGATTCTGTCGCTAATTACCTGTGAGAAAACACCAGCACCGATCTCTCTACAATGTCATTTCAGATAGTTGTAGAGAGTGATGAGGTCTCCCCTGAGCCACCTTTTCCTCAAACTAAACAGTCTCAACTCCTTCAGTTGCGCCTTGTAAGATCCATTCTCCAGACCCTTCACCAGCTTTGTTGCCCTCCTCTGCACTGGCTCCAGCACCTTGATGTCTCTCTTGTATTGAGGTACCCAAAACTGGACACAGTACTCAAGGTGTGGCCTTACTAGTGCTAAGTATAGGGAGACAATCCCCTCCCTCCTTCTCCTGATCACACAGATTCTAATACAAGCCAGGATGCTGTTGGCCGCCTTGGCCACCTGGGCACACTGCTGGCTCATTTTCAGCTGCTTGTCAATTCGAAACCCCAAGTCCTGTTCAGCCAGACTGCTCTGCAGTCACACTTCCCCAAGCCTGTAGTGCTGCAGGGGGTTATTGTGACCAAGGTGCAGGACACGACACTTGTCTCTATTGAAATGCATACAGTTAGTCTCGGACCATCGATCCAATCTGTCCAGGTTCCTTTGTATAACCTTACCACCCTTCAGTAGATCATGTGTCATCTGCAAACTTACTGAGGGTGCACACAATCCCCTGATCAATCAACATCACTCATAAAGATGTTAAACAGGAGTGGCTCCAGTCTTCAGTCCTGGGGACACCACTTGTGACTACCCTCCAACTAAATTTAACTCCACTGACCACAATGTTTTTGGCCTCATCCAGCATTTCATTCAGCACAGTATGTGTCCGTCCAAGACACAAGCAGACAGCTTATTCATGAGGATGTTGTGTGGGACAGTGTTAAAGGCCTTGCTGAAGCTTTCTCACATGCACTAAGCAGGGAACCTTATCAAACAATTCTATTAGATTTGTTGAGCAGGGTCTGCCTCTCATGAACCCACGCTAACTGTGCCTAATCACTTGTTTGACCTTTAATTGTTCCATGATGGCACTTGAGATTATGCATTCCATAACCTTCTCTGGCACTGAGGTGAGACTAACTGGACTGTAGTTACTAGAATCATCTTTCCAGCCCTTCTTGAAGATAAGCATCACATTTGCCGGCTTCCAGTCCATTGGGACATCTCCAATTAGCCAAGACTGCTGAAAGACAATGGAGAGTGGCTTGGCAACCACACCTGCCAGCTCCCCTAGCACTCTAGGGTGTAATCCATCTAATCCCATAGATTATGTGCATTCAGTTTGTGAGGTAATAACCATTTCCTCATGGATTATGTAGGGCCTATTCTGTTCCCCATCTCCATCTTCCAGCTCAGGGGACTGTGTGACCAAAGAACAACTAGTCAATCTATTAAAGACTAAGGCAAAGAAGGCATTAAGCCCCTCAGCCATTTCCTGTTCCTTGGTCACTCTTTTCCTCTGCATCCAACAAAGTATGAAGATTCTCTTTACCTTGTTGTTAATGCTTTTATAGAAACTGTTTTGTTTTCCTTCACCACAGTGGCCAGGTTTAGTACTAGTTGTGCTTTGGCCTTTCTGATTTTCTCCTTGCATAGCTTCACTGTGTATTTGTAATCCTCCTAAGTTGCCCATCCCTCCTTCCAAAGACTATAAACTCTCCTTTTATTTGTGAGTTCCAGCCAAAGCTCTCTGTTCAGCCAAGCCGGTCTCCTACTCTTCGCCCAACCTTTCTTGACTTGGGGATGGTCAGCTCTTGCACCTTTAAATTCCTTAAAGTATGCCCAAACTTCCTGGGCTACTTTGTCTTCTAAAACTGCCTCCCAAGGGATCCTCTCAAGCATGGTCCAAAAGAGACCAGAGCCTGCCCTCCAGAAAACTAAGGTGGCAGTTATGCTGGCCTACTTGCTTCACCAAAAATTGAGAATTCTACCGTTTCATGATCACTTTGTCCCAGACAGCCTCCAATCATTACATCCTCCGCTGTTAACAAGCAGCAATTCCATGAGTGCACTTCCCCTTGTTGGCTTCCTTACCTCCTGTGTCAGGAAGTTATCTCCCACATAATTGAAGAACCTCTGAAACAGTTACCTCTCTGCTGTATTGTATTGCCATCTTCCTTGGGCTCGAGGCTCCAGAACCAGGCATAATACTGCAGGTGATGTTTCACCAGAGCAGAGCAGAGCAGAGCAGAGCAGAGCAGAGCAGAGCAGCAGAATCACCTTTCTTAGTCTCCTGGCCACAGTTCTGATGCATTCCAGGATGTGATTGGCCTTCTGGGCTGTGATTACACTGGTGGCTCTTGTCCAGTTTTTCATCCACCAGCAGTCCAAATCCCTTTCCATAGCCCTGCTCTCCAGCAGATCCTCTCCCAGCCAGTACTGATAATGCTGGTTACCCCAGCTCAGGTGTAGGACTCTGCAGTCGACCTTGTTGAACCTCAACATGGTCCATCTGTGCCCACCTCTCCAGTCTATCCAGGTGCCTCTGGGTGATATACCTGTCCCTCAGGCAGATCAATTGCACTCCCCAGCTTGGTGTCATTGCAAACTTGCTGAGGGTGCCTTCAGTGCTTCTGTCAATGTCACTGATGAATTCTTTGAACAACACTGGTTCCAGCACAGACCATTATGGGACACCTCATCAACTTCCTCCATTTGGACACTGAGCCATTGCCCATCATTCTCTGAATGTGACCATCCAGCCAGTTCTTTAGTCACTGAATAGTCCCGCCATCATACCCATAATTGTCAGACTTAGAGATAAGAATGTTGTGGGGGACTGTGTCAAAGGCCTTGCGGAAGTCCAGATAGATGACATCCATAGGTCTTCCCTTGTCGACTGATACAGACACTTCATTGTAGAAGGCCACTAAGTTGGTCAGGCAGGACCTGCCCTTAGTAAATCCATGCTGGCTACCCTGTCCTCCATGTGCCTTAGTATGTTCTCCAGAAGGATCCATTTCACGATCCTCCCAGGCACAGATGTAAGGCTGACAGTTTGATACTTCCCATGGTCTTTTTTTTTACCCTTTTAAAAGATGGGCACTATGTTCCCCTTTTTCCAGTCCCTAGTGACTACTCCTGACTGCCAGGACTTTTCAGGTATTACGGAGAGTGGCTCAGCAACTGCATCAACCAATTTCTTCAGTACTCTGGGATGTATCTCACTAGGTCCCATGGACTTGTTTATGTTCA